>JAFIDM010132392.1:0-18976 GCA_023159025.1 Thereuonema tuberculata
AGCGAGCGGAAACTAGTTTGGTTTTTAATGTTTTAAATGTTTTAATTTTAAATTTTTAGCTTAATTTTTTTATACTTGTGTGTAGGCTATTTTAGAACTTTAAAAAAAAAACATTATAGATAATTCCATAAATAAATTTTATATTTACAAATTTTAAATAAAGCAGAGATTATGAGCTAAAAATATCTTTATGAAAAACAAAAGTAGGATCAGATAATAAAATGTAACCTTACTTTTGATTTTAGTTAATTTAATGCTAATTTATTGTTTTCGAAACTCGAGTACTGGAAACAGGTCGAGCGTTTGAAAAAATGCTTGATTTTAGATAGGATTAATGCTTGAGTGCTAAGCACTTGTAATTATATGAAATTGAAGAATTATACGACCGAACAATAATGTTTTAAAAATGTGCTTATCGTATTCCGTCATATTAATTATACTAATTTTGAAAGAAGAATAGCAAAATACAATACTGCAAACTTTGAATCATTGAAATAATTACATTGGTGTGAAATACTTAAGGATGAAGTATGAAAAATTATTGTCTGTACATATCAGCATATGCATAATAGCAATAACAGCAGTACTGAAACACAAATTAAATCAGGACCATGTCAGAAGCAACTACGCTTGCGTAATAATGGAGTACGACAAGAAGTTTGGTAAGCAACGTACATCTGAAGGATCATAGATATGAGGACATTCTGCAACGGAAACTTCAGAAAGCACTTTTTGGTTCTAATGTCACTATAAATGAACATATCAGTTATTTCGTTGTGAAGCACTTCAAGCGATAACAATTTGCACATGAACTTTCGTTGTTCAACAAACGATATGCTGCATCGACGCAGATATCAACAGCTTGTTAACATGACGATCACTTTTTTGCTTAACACTAATCGCCACATTACCAATTTGAATTTGATTCGTATATAAATGTTAATGTGTGAAAACTTCAGGTGAGTACATCACTTTGATTTTATATTAATGTCACTGAATTAAAATATACATTTCACACCACAGTATATTTTCATATTACTCTACAACAAACAACAATGTTATGGAAGTATGAAAGCTATTGAATAACTGACCAATTTTCAAAAATAATACACTCTGTTCCAGAAAATGAAGCACCATATAAATAGAGTAAGAGCTTTGACAACAAACGTATAAGTTGACAACATTCTATTGGCTCTCCAATATGCTCTCACAACTTTCAAGTTGACAGCATAATATTACCAAACCTCCATTGGTGAAACTCTCTGAGCAATGTCCTAAGCCTGCCAGATCCCCATATCTCTCGCCATTCAGCATGTCTTGCAGGAATATCTTTGGAAGCCAGTTCGAGCCATTACATTTTAGCCAATCAAATAATGAACATCTAGGTCAAAGCAAATATAGATAAATAGATTATTAACTGATTGCATGCAGCGCTGTAAATTGGCATTTAGCGCCGATAGAGAAGGCCGTACATATTACCTTCTGTGTTGAAAGAATTTAATTAAGAACGTTAAAATAATTATCTCCAACTTCTGTATATAAATATATAAATGGCACAAGGAAGGTGGGAGAATAAATCGTAATATTTATTCTAAGTGAGAAATCGCAAAGTAGCGAAGCCCAACAATTAAGAAATATCAAGAGCCTCGCATCACGAACTCGTGCCATGCATCTCTAGCTGATTGTTGGTTAGATCGGACAGTGTTGTTTGGCCGGTGATGTTCTGTCTGCTGCCTGCTGCTATGGAAGAAGGACGAAAAAACCAGATGGACGTTTGCGATCAACGTAACATTCAGTGAGAATGATTTTATAATTACAGTCACGCTCTGCTAGTCGACAAAGAAAGACTTTGACTCCAAACTTGTAATTATAACAAAATTTTGGCTTATTTATTGTAATTTATTGTATTTATTATATTTATTGTAAGTCATGAAGAGTGATCCATGCCTATTTAGATACCGAAAGGACGGTGCCAAGAACTATCTGATCATCTACGTAGATGACATGATTATCATTGATAAAAGAACTAAATATATTCAAGAGATTAACCAGAGTTGCTCAGTGGATGCGGTCCGGGCCCAAAACCAGAATTGTGAGAAATTTTTCTTCTTTCATTTAATTAAACAATAATTAAACAGTACTTCAAACTATAGGCCACAAGATTCCCAGAAATTTCTCAATATGGCAGTCTCATGGAACGTTCGGCGGGCATCTTTTTTCCTGGGAATCTTGTGGCGCAATGGAGTGGTGTGGCTTGGTCCATAACCAATTTTTTTCGGCTTGTTTTAAGCCGAATTATAGAGCTTAAAAAATTATCACACGTGGGAAGAACCTGAGGTTCCTGATTATATAACACCCCTGAGCACAAAATGGATTCTTAAGTGCAAAAAGATGTGTGGCGGTGGGATCGATAAATTCAAAGACCGTTTGGTAGTGAATGGATATATGCAGAAGCGAGGTGTGAATTACAAAAAAAGTTAATCGAACACAATGCGTGAAGATACAACAAGATGTGAATATTGTAGAACCTGTGATCGACAAAGGATATATACAACTTAAAAGCAGATTCTTAATAAGATGTTCTCCATCAAAGATCAAGGTGAAATCCATGAATTCCTAGGTATGGAGATGAAACATCAGAGAAGCAAAGGAACAATGATAATAACACATCTTTTGACTGTTATATTGCCTACGCTCTATTTTGCGCGAAGTTATACAGCAATAGATTTGTTTTTTGTCTCAGGTGCCTCATATTTTTTGTTGCATGTAACAAAACTAAAGATTTTATTGGGATCATTTAGTGTTAATCAACTTTTAATTTTTATTCAATTATTAATTTACTTCATAGCTTTTATATAATAAATGGCTTATAAATTTTATTGAAATATATTCACAATATAAAAAAAGCATTAAAAAATTAAAAAAAAATTAATAATGTTTTTCTAGATTTGCTATATTTAGAATTCGGAAATTATGGCTATGAATTATCGCTTCCAAAACTCAATAGAAAGGATACTCAATAGAAAATTACTCTGAAGTAGAATTACTTCAAAGAGAATTAGAAACAAAGATACTATAAAATTATAAATTATGGTTATAATTTTTAAATTTCTGTCCATCTGAGACCCTGGGAGAGCTGTTTTGAGCTTTTTAGCCTCGCTTAACGAAGGTCTACTCCACAAGCAAAGACTCATAAGGCGTACCAGAGGAAAAGAAATATATTCAGAAACGCACAAGCGATCACTTCACAAACTGAAGTTAAGAAAATAAAACAACATCAAAATTTGAAAAGCCTCATTCATTTTATGACGAACTAATTCCTTTTCTTTTTACCTATTAATGGTTTTTATTTTGTTTAATCTTTTATTACGTTTGTCAAACGCCTTTGCAAACAGCACTATGCTGCCGAAGATTTTTTTTTGGCATTTTGATATTGTTATAATTTCTTAACTTTAGTTTGTGAGGGTCACTTGTGCCTTTACGATCTAAAACATTTCTTAATAAAACCTTAAAAACTGCAATTATATCATTAACAGAATCTCATAAAGAAAGATGTATTTTATTGTTATTTCACTAAATTTTATTTAATAAATTAACTTCGTTAGAAAATGAACTTGTATTAATAAGAAAAGTTGGTTTCTCCTAATGGATTATATCGGATAAAAACAGGATTAAAAGATTAACATCTTACGGAATGAAGCATGATAATCTTGATTAAAAGATTTTAATTTGAAAAATATTAACATCTCTTTTTCTATCCCAGTATATTATAATAGTGGGCCCGATAGTCAAGTGGTCAGGGCGCTTGGCTGCGGGTTGGAAGTAGCGGGATCGATTCCCGGCCTCGGCGGACGGCGGGATTTTTCAACGCTCCTTTCATCTCCAAACGGGTCCTAGGGTCTATCGAGCCCTCTCTACAATGGGTACCGGGTTTCTTTCCCGGGAGTTAAAGGCGGGTGGGCGTCGGGCTGACCACCCCACCCCAACTTTGTCCGGTGGTTCGTATCGCTGGAGTCTGACCTCCTGCGCCCCGATAGGCCTGTGCAGATAGGGGTACTTTAACTTTATTTTATAATATAAAATTGGAGGTTTTAATAAGATCATAAAGATTGTAGAATTTATTCTACTTTGATTTGAATAACTGTCGAATCAGGATAGACTTAACACATTTCCTGATTCAAGAATTACAAGAATGTTAGAATGAAGGACTACCTCACAAAGCTGTTTCTGCCTACAACTAAAGGAGTAATTTTTTTAAATTTAAATCTTTACTTTGCGTCTTTCATTCCTTAATATGTGTTAAGTTGTGATTATTGTATGAAAAATCCTGTTTGAACATAGGTTCAATTCTCTTGTATTGTTATGTAACAGAAAATAATTAAGAACGGTATCCCAATAAAAGAAAAATTAAAAGAAAGATTTCTGCTGATTCAAAAAAAAAAAAAGAACAGTTTCTCAATCAGTAAAATTATCTACTGGGATGAATATCAACAAATCTAACATTGATTACAAAATTATTTTAACCAATTTCACAATATATTTTCATATTAAATATTTTTTTCGTTGGCCTTAAAAATGACTTAAATAAAAATACTTTCTCCTTACGGATTATTATTGCTGATAAAAACAGGATTAAAAGATTAACTACTTTTGGAATGAAGCATGATAATCTTGTTAAAAAGATCTTAATTTGAAAAATATTAACATCTGTTTTTTTTTTTTTTTTTAACACAATACATTATATTATTAGATTGGGGTTTAACGACTGTAGAATTTA
Source organism: Thereuonema tuberculata (assembly GCA_023159025.1). Lineage (NCBI taxonomy): Eukaryota > Metazoa > Arthropoda > Chilopoda > Scutigeromorpha > Scutigeridae > Thereuonema > Thereuonema tuberculata. The sequence goes on from JAFIDM010132392.1 coordinate 4,778, forward strand.
TTGTACTTTGCTTTGAATAATTAGTTACTACATTGGTAACTCTAAGGAAACTACGGTTGTTTGAAGTTTACAAAAGTGCTGCTCATCAGTAGTAAGAATTTTATGTTTAATAATTTTTTTTTATATAAATCATTTTCAAAATCCCCTACTTGGTATCTAGTTTGTAACTTACAATGCTTTAAGTTTAATATATAGTATAATCTAAAACTTTTCCGACATCCATTCTAGCGGATAGCCCTGTAGCCAATTACTAACTATTTGACTGAGGGATGGAGTTGTAGGGTTTTTCTCTACCTTGAATTCGTTATGAGAAAACGTCATGAGACTTAAATCTGAAAGAGCTTAAGGCAAGAAAGAACGAACTTCAGCGGATATCGACAGGCTACAGCGAGAGGTTTTAGCTTCAAAGTCCACTGAAGTTGCTGCCGATGACAGTAGCCTTCAAAGATCAGCGGTAGCGAAACTAGCGACGGGCCAATCACGTCATTGTGTGAGAATAACGGGAACAATCATTTTCAGACAGCCAATCACGAAACACTTGCAGTGCTTAAAGAGAAATCGGCAGCCATTTTCTCGCTCGATTCATATTTTCTTTTTTTAATTTCTGAGTATCGAAAAAATTATCGGAGTACAGATATTTAGTAAACACGTGTAAGAAAAGGTAAGATGAGATTGAAGATATTTCAAATCAAAATGAAGAAATTCAACAAACAAACTGAAAGCAAATCGGTCAGGTTGTCTGCTCATTTCTTTCAGAAATGATCACAAAATCATTATCTACGATTTTATTATAAATCTAATTCTAATTCAGCATTGCATTTATTCTTTGCGTAATTTGTAATTAACTATACAGTATTGAACTTTTCTGATATACTTTTTTATTGGACTACACTGATATGTGAAGACTAGAAAGATATAAAAAAAAAGCAACATTATAATTAAAAATTAAGGACAATGTTAAAAATATAATCCATTTTACTGGCAATGCGGAACTTCTTCAGATCATTTACATGTGACAAAATGCGCACCGCCAAAGAAATAGAATTTTTTTAACTTCGTCATAATTTTTTTAATTGTGTGTGTTGGTTTATTTTATCTTTTTACACAGGTTAAAAATCTTGTTCAGAAAGTTTTACTGTTAAACATGTTATGTTCCCAAAATATGCACGTTGGGTACTGCGCCCGGAAATATATAAGCCGTGTTTTTTTACGCCGCAATGTCCGGCAAGTCAGTTCCGGTGCGCTTAACTAATAGTATCCTCCCGCTTTCTAGACACATAGATCGATAAAGGGATGCTTAAACTGTTGCTACAATATGATAATCAAAATCATTAGTAAAAGTTATTCTTATTCAACGAACTTATTAAAAAGCTATTTATTAATAATGAATATATTAACGTGCAACTGTAATAAATATGGACCGACCGTTTGCACAAAACAATAGAAACATATTTAAAAAGAAATTAAAATAAACAAGTTGCATGTTCAAAATCCTCTAGCGGTTTACATCTCTGATTTGGCATTGCTTTCATTGAGTTTTCGCTCTTAGCTTAAATATCAGAAATGGAAACATTTTATTTTAGTTGGCAGTTCTAGTGTGGTCGGTAAGTTCTCGGATTAATGTGCGGAATGTTGTCGGTTCGAGTTCCTGTATCGCTTTTTTTGTCTTCATCTCTGAATATTTTTTTTTTCAGTCCGAGTGGATTCTTTTTTTTTTTGTTTTCTTTTGTTTTTCTAACGTTCTTTTATTTTTTTCTTATCTTTTTTTAATGTTCTTTTCGTTAATGTATTGTCTTTTTTTAATTTTTTTTTTTTTTTTTTTTTTTATTATTATGGGTCGCCCTTAAATTTATGCTTTAGCTTTAAATTATATTCACTTGTTTATGTTTTTTTTCTCTTGATGCGGTATTTCCTATTTGGGTGTTTCGGTTGGATCTTTGAAAGATGTCCTTGTGGGGTTCAGAAGCCCCTTCCATGGTAGGGGTCTCGCCTGTTTTGCATCTTTGGCCGCTGCTGTGTGGTAGTGACGGAATCACGTTGTTGGGAGTTAATCTATATAATCCCCTGTCGTCTCAAGCTATTTTATTTGTAAATGGCCCGCTGGTTCGGGCGGAAACATAGTTGATTTAATTTTTAATTATATGATTTATAAAATCATTTAATGTGTTGAACTTTTAATATTTTATTAAATATATTAATATTAAATATTGGATATTATTACATATCTCTTTTAGATTTAACACATTAGATGTATACCAACTAATGAAATCGAAGTTTCATGAATAGATTTCCTAGAAAAAGCTAGCAATCGACTTATTTATTTCTCTTCCTTCAGAATAAGACTTGTTAAAATTCTTTTCGTTGGCTAGAATTATAAATTCTACTGACTTACCAACTTTTGGCTTGAAATCCTCTGCAAAATAGAAACAGTGATTTAATAAAAAAGAAAATATAGAAATCACAGCAATGTTATGTGCAGAACCTTCTTTTAAAGCAAAAATTTCTAACATTTACTTAAAATATAAATTAATTTCAAAGTTGGTATTAACTTTTTGGATAAGGATTGGTGTTTTTCAAAAAATATATCAACTATCAAAATTTTAATTGAGTTGATTACGGATATTTTCTGCTTAGATACAAGATAAAAGTAATTTCATATTATAAAAGAAACCTAAAATAAAAATGATAATTTAATATTTCGTCTTCATTTTAAATTTAAAATATTAGTAAAAAACAGGAATGAATGCTAAATCACTCTTCTTAAATTTATTTATAACTCTTTTTCTTTTACCAAGAAATTAATTTATTATTTGAAAATTTCCAGAAATTTTGGAAACAGCAAGCAATTTTGCTCAATAAATTATGATAACAATAACGTCTGATCTATGTAACAAAAACTTTATCTATCTTAATTAAATAAACTCCGTCTTTCCTAGATCATGCACAACATTCTCAGACATTAAATATTTTATTACTTGATTAATTGCATTTTGTATCTGAAGAAATTTTGTATCTGAAGAAAAAAATACAATTAAAGCATTTATTTTAGTTACTAACAACTTAAGTAAAAAATAGACAGTTTCGTAAAATTATTTAACATGACATATCCTATAACTACATATTTACTTAATGGAGATGTTGCTTTTCATAAAAAACTTAGGCTGAAATTATAAATCAACCTATTTCTAATATTGAGACAGGTTTTAGAGAAACGAAATTTTTGATCTATCTCCGTACTCCAAATTTAGGATATTTTTAATTAATGGTAATTGAACATAAAAATTATTTTTCATTTGTAGCTTTTAAGAAATAAAAATCTTCAGGATGTCTATGTTAAGATATTTACATCGGAATCATAGTCTTAATTTCCCACCGAATGTTTTTTTGGAGTTCCAAGAGAGTCTTTGGCTTGTTGTGATATATTTTCCCTTTTAAATACCTCATAAGAAGAAATTCGATGGAGTAAGGTCAGGCGACCTTGGTGGCCAAAGTCCTTTGAAATGAAATATTCAAAAAAAGAAAGATTTTCAAGCACGCTGACATTGGAGGCGTGGCAGATGGCACCAACCTGCTGAAAATGGCCAGTACGGAGTTCCTCTAATCCAACTGAATCACAAACTTTTCGAATATTTCAACAACAAATGCCGAAGACAGCGAAAACGCAATCGCCCATCCTTGCCCGCAAGCGCTTCAATCGACCTCGACAGTATGGCCACCACTCATATCCGGCTTGATTCTCCTAACCATGTTTCTCCTAAACCACGATACGTCCATTTTAAATATCTCTGCATTACTTTCATTAGTTTGAAAATTGTAAGGAAAATTCAGGGTTCGATGGCGAGCGAAACTCCCTCTTATTTGCTCATTAAAAATCTAATTTACTTAAATATATCCCATGTTACAAATGTAATGTAATAAATCAATAATTTATTAAATAAATTTTATAACCTCAGATGTCATCCGAAAAGTTATTTACGAAGTTACTTAACTTCAATTAGAGTTGTTTTCTCGAATTTGAGTTATTTAAACGGTATCTCCACTTTTCGTTAGTCACCATGTTGAAGTTCACCAAGTAATAAGTCGAAATTGGAATTCAATGGTATTTTGCTTTTGTGTTTACTTTCATTATTTAACATTTGCCAGGTACAAATACACGAAAATAGAAGTTGTCTGAATATGCAAATAAGATGCACAATCCATTAATCCAGATTCAGCAAGGTGTGATAATTGGACGGGGCTTAGCATTCGCATGTCAAACGTAAAAAATGTGTCCCATATTGACTGTTCAGTTGGGTGTATGGTCACCTGAGACTGCTACAACGCACTGCTAAACACACTAATGGGTTTGCGGCCGTCCAATTTGAAGTCAGATTCTCCGAAAACACGACATAGTCCCAATCTGTACGACAATAGATTTGTATATTGTAAAGAGTATTGAAAAGTTGTGGAAATGGATTATTGAAAGAAAAAAATGAAAGTTCAAAAAAGTTCCCGTACAGAGCACTTTCCAGCAAAATACAAGAATGAAAACCTCGTAAATAACTAAAAAAACTTAAAATGACATTTGAAACATTTCATTTTGTATTTATCAACATTATTGTAAATTAGTGAAAACTTTGCAATGACTGTTGTGCCACAATAGAAAAATTGTCACTTCAACATTTCGCTTGTCCAGAATTATAGTATTGTAACTGCACCCATTGCAGTTTGAGAAAATGAACTCTCTATACTTGAAGTCATATTGCTACTTTGATTATAATGCAATTAGTTCATACCTTGTACTTTTTCTGAGTGATTTGTACCGAAAAAAAATGAGAAAAATACTTTTTTTCAGGGTTGTCAAAGATACAAAACAATCCAAACAACACATGGCCACTGCAGCAAGGTCTTATTGTTAAAAAATTCTTATAAAAGTAAGTAGAGGATGTACAAAACAATGTGCTATATCTTGTTTGAAAAAACCGCAATCATTTTATTCTTTGGGAAGTATGCTACAGTAATAATCTTTATCTTCCACATTGTACCACGATGTCATTGCTCTTAATCTACAACTTTCTTATGTCTTTACTGGTTCTGGTTCGAACAGCCTTAATTGTGGGCCACATCATAACTACAGTGGCCTCATCCCTACGCCTACCAGCGGCAGTTACTCTACTACGGACTGAAACCAATTTAAAGTTTGCGTCATTGTGAGAATCTTTGTATTCGACTGTGTAAGGCTTACCACAAGAATATCTTAGCACTTTTATCTTGTGTAAGGAACTTCTTTAATGCACAGTGACTTCGCTGCTGTTTGGTAGTCCTTGCCAACGTCACTCCTTTTACTTACTTTAAATGGGGTGTTTCTATTAACTTTCAATAAAAGCCTTAGAAATGAAATGGGAATGAATAACTGGGCAGTCTCCATAGCTGTATCATTGCTTATGAAGGTTGTCTACTTCTTGGACTGCCGAATGACCCGGTTCCGAAAACTTTTGGATGATTGTTATTGGGCCGTCATGATTGCGAATAAAATCCAGAATGGCAAAGGATAAAATATTGTTTCGGTTCTGTGGAACACATGAATCTGACCACAGTATTAATGTTTTTAGAGTAGAATAATTTTTAATACATTATCCAGAATGATCATAATTGCGCTTGCAATATTATTTCCTGTCCCCCCTGCTTCGACTTCAGTCCAAACAGTGCAATACCCTCGTTTGTCCAATTAGCAATGACCAGTCATGTTATAAACACTTAATCTGCTTCAAAAAAAGAAATTTGAAATATATGCATTAGGAACCGTTACCACATTCTGAAGGTCAACACAAATAACTGCAGTTTCATCTTTCAAATTAACTCTGTCTTCGTCACGTTGATCTCTTGCAGCACTCTTTTCAGCGAGGTGCATATTATAACGTTCTCGTTCGATGTCGGATGTCTGGGTTGAAGAGGCACAACATGTTTCTCACATAAATCGCATCTATTTTTTTTTTTGGAATGTAGAAAGATAAATTGTACTCGTGCCTAAAGATATGCTCATACATCTGCTGTTTTACCATTACCTTTCCTTCTGCTGAACAGTGCGGACATCTTAGCTAAATTATGGCCTGGGTCGAGATACAGTTTTACCGAATCCCTACGACAATAATGCGAATCTGCTACGGGAAAACTTTCAATATGTGAACGCACACTATATTTTAGCACTTCCGCTACTTTCTTTTTTATGTGTCGCCCGCGCTTGTGAAGCGAAGGAATATTTTCGGGATTTTTATCATGCTTGTGAAAGTAATAAACCTTGTGTTGGGATATACTCAGCGTATTCAAATACATTGTTTTGCAAACTTTTACATCTTCAGCACCTACTTGTAGAATGAAATTAAATGTGCACTATCGCCAGGCAGTATTCTTGGTTCCGTTTCTTTTCTTTTATATTTATTTTGCTGTGTTTTGAATGTAATTGAATTTTTCCGTTGCAGACAGAACTTTAAAAAACCTTATATGAATGGCAGATCTTTCATCATTCGACACATTTCTTCTGCATTGCAACTTACAATTTTCCTTTCATGGCAGCAACATGCTTTAGCTTCCCTTTGTCAACCCTTACAATCAACATATTCTTCGCCACTCTGGCAACCTCTTTTACGCTTGTTTTGTTTTGTTTGGATTGCGGCTTCCTCATCTGGGTTTTCTCCCAGTACTAATATATTCTGGATGGTGTCTTTCTCGCTCAAGATGAGCTGTACGATTTACACGCGCAGGTAGGTGTTTCACTATGATGATCGTCTGGTGAGATACCGTCTTCTTGCGATGTAGTTTGGCTACTGCAACCTGGATGTGCACTATATAAGAAAACAAACCAACATAAGAAAAAAAGTAATAATAATCCAAGTGTAAACATGCAACATTGACAGTGTCGCAATAAGAATGTTAACTCCATCTGTGGGTAACCACAGCCAGTCCCAAATCTGGATAAAGGAGGAGGGTTGGGCTCTTGTCGAGGGGCCCGTAAAACCTAGACATGAACTTATGGCAGTACAACAACAGACAACGAATAAAGCCATAACACGTACAACAGCGTACTGGCTCCGTGGCAATCCGGTTCCAGACATGTGTTAACGACTCAAAGAAGAAGAAAAAGGAGAATAAGAAAATTATGAGAAGAATATTCATAATTAGTATATCAGTCTAATATTAGGAAAAAATGTGTTTATACAGCACTTAAATTCAGCCTCTAAAAGAAAATACAACGGCAACTTTGTTACTAAATTCTTGTCAAAACGCCGGCTCATATTTTTTTTTAATTAATCAACTTCGTTTGTAAGAGGAACGTTTTATTTCAGAAAACCCCCTGATTCTATTTTACTTAGCCTATCGCTTCGCCATGGCTTCGGACGTTATGCAGTCCACTGCGCTTAAGCAACGCGAGTATTAAACGTTGTAAAGTAGAAGACTGAAGACTGTAACAGTCTTCTGAAAGTCCCGAAACGAAGTCGAAATCTTCATCTCCAGTGTTATCATCCTCATCCATCTCTAAAATATCCTTAATATTCCGTAATAATAACGATTTTCTAGCACGAAGTTATCGCTTCTGCTTCGACGGCTCAGCCATGCTGAAATGCTGGGCACGTGACCAAATTCTCGTCATAATTCTTGAGCAGCTCTCTCAACAACAAGAATATATGATCCTGTCCAAGCTTTAAAAAGTTATTAATAGTTGAGAGAACCTATGGTCAGCAACCTATGACTGACCTATGGCAATTATTGTGGCTGCCCTGACTTTGCTCCAGAATTTTGTAGTACGTGGGATCCTACATGTCAATAGCGACAGTTCGTTACGTTTACAGTTTACTTCAATATGATGCGACCCCGCATATTGGTCTCATCCTACAGCATTGTTTCTATCAACATTTCACCAATCGCAACCTCAGTTATTTTCTATTGCCTAGCCGCCAAGTTATCCGAATGGTTTATCGTGTCAATATCTGCAAGACTTAAATGACAGTATAAGGCTACATGTAAGAATCAACATGTACATCAATTGCGGCTAGTACATGAACACACTGTTCAACGCAAGCAAATTTGACAACTTCACAATTACGAACCAATAGTGCAATTTTCTATAAGTCACTATACGTGTTTACGTCGCAGGCATATTCTCGACGGAACGAATAAATGCTATTTCATTGTGTTTTTGGTGATTATGCTTTATTTCATCAATACTTCCGTTAAGGCAGTAATACGTATCTCATTCCTATATTTAAATACCTCATTCCAATCTTAAATTTCTTTAAACCCGGCTACGTCCCTAAATTGTACTGAAATTTTTTCATTTTCATTTCTATTATTTTTTACTAAGTTGATTGTAGATTTTTGAGTTTGTTATTTTTTCTGCTTTATATTCTTATTTGGATACGCGCTGTAGATAGAGCTACTACTGTTATGTATTTCTGCTAGGTCAATGATCTTCTCAGTATCTACCGAATACTTCACCGAAGCTATCTTTCCTTTCATCCTTTCTTCATTAGCTTTCTCGCGAAGTTTCATTCTTATACATCTCGTCTCATCAGAGAAATCATCTTTTATCTTTACTTCGATTTCTCGAAAGCAATTTTTCTTTATCATTATTAGTTCTTTTTGTTTATTATATATGCATTTTACTATTCTTCTTCTTCGTTCAAAATGACTTTTAGCTCCAAATCTAGGAGCTCTTTTTATTTCTAGCTAAATTTGGAATTATTTTAAATGAATTCGTTTAGTATCTGTTCCTTCAAATTCGAATCTTCGTTCCCTCCGCAATCGGGCCCGTTAGGTATTTCTTCTTCAACTCTCTTTTCCTTTTCCATTTTTTTTCATTTATTAATTAGGTTTTAATAGATATATAATATCTTTTTAGCCTTAATACATTACACTGACCAACACACAATTTGGTGCTTAAAAAGTTAGACCTATTTTTTGGATATGTTTGTGACGCTGATTTTAACTGCCTTCAATTTTATGATATCAGCTGTAGTTTTAAAGATACAACAGTGTCATCATTCAAACGAATTGTCAATCGAACTGTCGTTTTCTTCACATTCATTAGCCAATATGTTGTCGGACATCTGCGATTCATCCACTCGTAGCTCCGATACGTGGCTGAACGATGAAATATGAATTTCGTCTAATTGTGGAATAGATCGTCCTGCAAAATATAAGTCAGGATATGACCGCATGCAAAGGTTATTTCGATTAATGCCATTAATATTGACAATACAGTTCTACGATGATTTTTTCGATTCCCTCCATACCATTGGTATCCCTATCTTCAAACACTTTCTCTATTTGTTCAATGCCGGAAATACTCTTTGCAAGTTTTGCAAACAGTACGGGGAGCCCACAATTTACCTTTGTCTTCAAGTTTTCTTGACAAAGTCAGATTTTGGTTTCCAACTTTCTTTCATCATCTATTCACCACAACTGTAGCAAAAGAAATTTTGAAATTGAAGTTTAATAATTCACTTCCGACCGAAATCGTAATACCGGCAAAATAACTTGTTTTTGTATATTAAATGTTAAATTACACTTATCAAAAAGCCATTTAGTTAATTGATTCAATACAAAGTAGAAAACGATAGATTTAATTTTATAGGAGGCGAACATGCAACGTTGAAACTACAAAGAAATAAAAAAGGAACTGAAAGGAAAGCCCTTAACAAGCGTGTTTTTGCACACAGTTTTTAGTTTTTCAACAAAGTCTCAGGAATGAAGCTCAGCAAGACTACTAATGCCATCGGTTGGGGAAAAGAGTTTTCTTGTACAGAAATATATTGAATATATAAAGAAATATATATTAACGAAATATAAGTTAATATTTTTGTCTTCACGAGCTTTTCATTGCATGTACACAGACTACCATATCGTTTTTCCACAACTAAGGTAACTGAGCCATAGAACGCCATGTATACCTTTAACGCCACCTATCTAATTCTTCATAAACATAAGAGATGGCGGTACTGCACTAACGTAGTTTGCATTGACTTGCCATATAGTGTTGAAGTGAGTTACTAGCAGACCGCCAACATTTTCGAGTGAAATTACATTTCCATCATTTCGTGTCGAGGACTGGTTCTGAAAGGCTGCTACTATATCAAGGTAAGATAAAATATAGTTTTTTTTTTAATTTTCAGCAAAGATTAACTATATAAAACTATATATTTTCTTGATTCTTGAAGATTCTTCTATGTAAATAAGTTAACTGTTATTTTTAAAATTCGGAAATTGTAGACAAACAAGTGTATCATGTGCCCCATGTGTTCAGTAGAGCCTTAACGCCATGATGGCGCTAATGGTCTATATATATGATTTTAGATTATGGACGACATTTATAAGTTACTAATATGTTTCATGAAAATATAGTGGTATTTTGTTTTATTGTCTCATTTCATGTAAAAGGAGGGAATATTCAAATTAATTTTTACATTTTCTTTTTTGTTTCAGCTACAGATTAGAAAGACTGTTAATTTCAAGGGATTTTTTTATTATTTTTTTTACAGAAAGTCAAATTTAGTTGCTTACTGTAATTACTGTAATTTTGTACAAATAATTTCTGCAAATAATGTTTACAATGATGAAATAATTCTTAATTTTAAATAAGTTAAGTTATACAAAGTAGGTGCGTTCATTGGAACAGGTGTTCGTAATAACGCCAGTTTCCAAAGTTTTCTTATTTGAGTTCTCATATTTCTCCAGTAAAAATTAGCGTATTTTTCGATATGGTATGCTTCAAACAGAACATTAAACTTACTTGGTCACAATTTTCGGTTTCGATACATCTTATTTCCAGACTTACGATAGTTTAAATGTTAAGGTGGCGTTATTTGGGCAGCGTACCTTATAGATGATGCAGACAAATCGTTATCATGTTTGAAATTAGCTTTCAAAGTATTTCCAAGAATAGCTTTCATTTCCAAACCAGCAAAAAAAAAAAAAATTTGTTTTTGTTGGCCAGGATCGTTTTTTTGAAAACTTGGTTATATGACAAACAACAGTAATTTAATCATATCAAGTTATTCTTTAGAAACAAAGAAGGAATTATAGAAATAATACAGCCTACACGGTTTTGAACTTGATTCAGTAGTAAACGAAATTAAAAATACAGTTACATAATTAGAAATTTTCCTATTTCAAATAGAGGTATATTAAACTAAACTAGGAATTTTCAGAGAAATAGTTTTAGCATATTTAATATGCAAATACCTTGAATATCTTGAATTCTGCCACCAATCTCTAGTTAATATTAATGGTCTGGTAAACCTCTGTTATTAATGTCTGATTAGTTTTCAATTGTTGAACTTTAATATTGTTTCTGGACTAGAAATAATTATTCAAATTCCAGTTCACTGTTAATTATACTTTTTAATAATATCTAAAACCCAATATTCTATAAAAATTAAACACTCCTTTATTTTCCGTCTATATTTCATTTTTCTTTGCGAAAGACTTCTTCAGGACATTAATGGATGAGAAGAAATTCTGTTCTCTCTTCTCTAAATTCGTTATGAATACATTTGAATATGTTTTGAAAAATAACAATAAATCCAAATAATGATTCTTTACACATCATCTATAAGCATATTACAATACTTTTGATTCAATTTAAAACCAACCGTTAGATATCCTCTGTTACAAATAACTAGATATCATTTGCCCTAAACATTTGCCTTATAATGTACAAAGTTACTAAATGCAGTTTTGTTGACCTTTAAGGTTCGTTCTATGTTTTTCCATGGCTTTCAATTTTTATAGAAGGTTTCTAGAATTAGGCGAGAGTTTTCATCTTCAGTCTGGCATACTAAACTTTTTTGATGATAATTTGTCTTCATAATTGTTAGTAACATTTATTGATAAAATTATGGGAATGATGATTGGCAATATATAACTTACGAAGATTTTAATGAAAAGGTTTTAATAGTTCTTTATTATCATCATTGTATTATAAACAGTAAAAACGTTTCTGCTATAATTTCTGCTGATTGAATTTCCAAACTAAAGTCAGTTTCATTAAATGATTGAAATGATGTCATGCGGAGCAATGCATACTTAATGCCGATCTAATGGATAAAGCAATTCAGCTTGTTAGACAAAGGACGTTGGAATGTCAAGTTAGCAAAAAAAATGTTTTTTATTTTTTTTTACTTATTATTGTTTTGTTTTTTTTATATTTTAATTTATTTTAGTTTTATTTTTTTCTTTACTTTTATTTCATTAATTTTTTTATTTGTTTAATTTTTTGATTGTATTTCTTAAATTTATTTTTAGCTTTTGATGTGTTTAACTTTATTAATCAGTGTTCACTGTGAAAAGTTCACATTCAGTTGATGGGTTCGTATTGCTCATACTATCAGAAGAATCAGACTTTAGATTAATAACTACTGACTGGCCTTCATCAAGCAGTTAAGATTCGTCTTCTAATTCGATAGTATGTGCTACAAAACTTCTCCAAATTTTTGCTGCCTTTTTAAAAAAATCTCATCAAATAAACACTAACAAATATTTGTGGGACCAATTGATTATATCTTCACTGTAACCTAATCGTGAATTTTAACCGATACTAATACCAAAATCAATCAATTTTAACCTTCTACATTATCTGGTACTGTGGGAATATATTAGATATTATAGAATTTTGCAACTCCAGATCGACTGGAAGCTGCCATGTTGAAATAAACCCCTCAACAACATTAACCAATCGCATGTCCCCCTAAGTGATCGAAAATACTCAATAATAACAATAACATGAACTAACAAATATTTGTGAGACCAGGTGATTATTTCTTCACTGTTACACAATCATGAATTTTAACCGATATTAAAACCAAAATCAAACAATTTTATATTACCTTCTATATTACCTGGTGCTGCGGGAATTTCTTTGCAACTCCGAATCGTCAGTAATTTCTTTCAGGACATTTCCTGTGCTTGATATTTCATTCTGTAAAAGCATCTAATAATGCATTTTATCTCTGGTTGCAGTGTATAAAATGAATCATATATTTTATCAGAAAGTGATGTATTTGCTTTCCGAGACCTCTTCTTGCCTTGTATGAGTAAAATTCCCTCTTTTTGAATTGTTTCTTAATGGGATAAAACACCACCGATATTCCGCTCAAAAGTGCTGTTTTTCATTAACAGTCAAGTGTTCCTCCAATTCACTAAACTTGAATAAACATTTGAAATGTTTTGTTTCGCACTGCTATGTATCGATTGACCTTTACAATTACTTTTAAAATATTTATAAGGAGACGTGTACTTTGCCCTGAAGGCTGCCATGGTGAAATTAACCTCTCAACAACATTAACCAATCGCATATTCCTTTACTAAGTGATCGAAAATAAACAAATCTCGTAACTTGAGCAAGTATATTTTCTCTCTCTTAAAATATTAAATGTTTTAAAATCAGCAATAATCTTCGACTTATTAACTTCGTTAATAAAAAAGAAACGACTTAAGTGTATGTTATTTTTGTGATTCTTAAAGTATATTGCAAGATTTGCAAAATTTATAGGACTGTCTTAATGTTAATATTGTATTTATATTTTCTGAAACAAATGACGGCTCTTTGATTATTATTTATTATACTTTTGATATTCACGTATATTTTGTAGTTGGTTGAAAATTAATTTGCAAAGATGAGTATTAAAATCATTTTAATCGAAACAGTATTTTGAAACACTAATGAGATAAAAAAAATTTTAACAAAATTTATCATGGTTTTAATTCAATTTATTAGAAATTTTTAAAATGCAAAATTTTAACGTGCATGCAAACAATTATATGAGAAATAAAACAAAAACGCAAAAGACTAAAGAGTTCACTGATCTGTTTTTGGAAATTCTGATACTTGGAATCCAAGGTGGACCATTTTAGATTTCCTGAACATCGTCAGTTGGATCCACCCAGTTTCTTACATCACAATTTCCAAAAACAGATCAGTGAACTCTTTAGTCTTGTGCGATTTTGTTTTATTTCTCATATAATTGTTTCCACGCAGTTAAATTTTGCATTATATATTGATATGTTTCTTTTTTAACAATTAATCCTTTACACGCTAAGCGATCGCTATCTGGGACTAATTGATTGGCCTTTTTATTCTTTACTTAGGTTTTGATGTATTTTTAGTATGGAGGGCTTTTGTATTGTTTGCTTTTGCTTTCTTTATATGTTTTCTGAGTTCACTGA
>JAFIDM010132393.1:0-12852 GCA_023159025.1 Thereuonema tuberculata
CTCATCGGTTAGTAATGTCTTGTTGGGACAGTTTTTACTAAATTCGGATTTTGTTTATTTTTTTGGGTGAGAGATTGCAATGGTTTCGTAGGACAATTTTCGTAAGGCCCAAAAGTCATTATAAAGTTAGCAACAGAAGACAGCACATAAAACGAAGCATAAAAATGGACGAATTTTCTTTTAACTTATCGGTCTATCATAGGGTGACCAGAGGTCCCGGAATTTTATTGCAGTGTCCAGCATTAGTATATATCCCGGATTTTGTAAATAATCGATTAAGTATTTTTTTTTCTTGGTTGTTAAAGTCTGCTGTCTTTATGGGTGTATTTTTTTTGTCGTTAAATTGCATATCCCGAATTGACGTCAGAAGATCACCCTATTCTATCACTAAGCCACACATGACTGCAATTGTTTTGTAATGGTAGAATGCTGATCTGACTTGCGGCTGCTAACATCCAATCCTGGGTTCGAGTCTTGGCTTGGATCTTTCTTTCGGTTTCTCTTCCTTTCAACGACATGTTCTCAAATTTCATAACTTGTTCATGGCGCAGCTTAGCCTCTGTTGCTCTTGCGTCATTATAAAAAAATTAAAAAAAATCGCGCAATGAAATATATGTGCGCTCAATGTAACAAAAAAAGTAATGTTCTAAGCCATTTTTTTATTATTTGATTTTTACTAAATAATTAAGTTTCTTGTGAGAATTCTTAAAACTTCACGCACCTATTGATAATTTTGTATGTAAAAATTTGACTATTCCATAGATCTTCATTCTGAACTGAAAGAAGCAATGGCTACAAGAAAGTCACGCATATTGAGGCGTCAGCAAGGTAATACGATTTACTTTGCTAAATCCTTTCTGGGCGTCCATTAATTACGTGAGCTCAAAATGGGGGGGAGGTCCCGACAAAATCTCACCAAATCTCATCTAAGGGGAAGAAGGGGTCAATGAAAATTTCACGTCAGCCTATTTTTTTTACTTTTACTAAATTTAATTAAATTAGTTATAGCGCACTTTTAGTGTCATTTTTCTCCTCCTTTCACGGAAAAAAATGTATTTCCTTGAAGACATCAGTGACGCTTTAGGTATTTAGTGGTTTGAAGCAAAATACATGAACATATCTGTAGTAAATTCCTATTTATTTATAAGTGCTTTAATCGTATTTAAATTAAGTGATGTGATTGAAATTTAAATATTGGAACGTAATTGTGACGTCAGAGATAAGTGGCATAAAAGAGGCAAGCCAACGTCTCTCTCTCTCAATCGCACTGTCTCTTCCGGCGTTTCGTCTTTCATATTTCAATCGCCGAATTTCGTCTCTTTGCTTCAAGCGTCGTAAGTTAAAATTAACTTCGACTTCAGGAAGACTTCGAAGCATTAATTAGTTTGCAGTAACTTTGTCTAATGAAAGAGGTCGTACCTATCGACCCACGTGTGTGTGACGCAGAATTCGTCGAGAGCAGCGAACGTCATCGCTTGGTTTGTGCAACGGCAGCGGGAAGTTTGAACAAGTCTGGCTGAGTTTGTCAGGACGAGAAAATGGATTACTCCGAGCCGCATAGAAATTGCAACGTACTCAAAATTACTGTAAGTAATGAACTTATTTAATTGTTATCCAATGAGGGAAACGGAAAGAAGATTTGAACTTGATGAGTTATCAAGAAGAGAAATTAAAGCGTTGATATCACATGTTCGCGTGAAAAGGTGGAACTGTGAAAACGGAATTAATTATTCAGCTCAAGTAGTGAATATTAGTGGAACTGAACTATTCTAAGATATATTAGATAGGTGATTTATGTTAAGGAAAATAAATCATGTATTATTATGCTAATGAGGAAATTTAGTAATAATAAGTAGAAGCAAATAAGAGCGAAATTATAGTGAACATTATTACAGATTAAATCAAAGAAAATTCTAATTATCTTTGTAAAGGAATTAAAAGATAATTACGGAAATGCACATTAGATTAAATAAAATAACTGCGACGTTATTAAGCGTGATTTAGGATTACGATAACTAAGAGGAATTAGTTACGTGTAACTTTGAATAATTGATTTTCACATAAGGGTTAAACCATTAGCGAAGATTCGCACGGTGAAAAGTCATTACAATTATAAATATTATTCATACAAGTGAATTAGGAAACGTTATCGAATTAAACACACAAGAGTGAAAAACCGAATGCTTTTAAAGTGTGATACGGGAAGTGTTAATTGTGAACATTTGCGGAACTGTTTCCAGAGTCTAAGTGAACACTTGTACATATGAACTATCATCATGTAATGATTTCTACAAATGGAATCTTTACATCTTTCTAACAAATCTCTGCTACCCCAGTAAATGGAACTTTGGATTATGCTAAACTATTAATATTGTTTTTCAAGTTAAAAAAAAAAAATTACTTCAATTGATTATCCACAATTAATTGGATAATTAATTCGATAGTAATTAATTAAGTTTAGCTATATCAATTGTGGAAGATATACTTCCTACATTATAAATCCAATAATGCCCACAATATCAAATAAATGTAATTATTTAAAAATTATAGGTGAAATCTCAGATGGGGGTGGGGGTCCCACCACTTATTGCGAAATCTCACCAAGGGAGAGGGGGTCCGAAGTGTTTAAAAAACACCTCCCGTAGTTAATGGACTGCCTGTTTGGACGTTTTAATGCTGGCCGTTTTTAAAATTTTTTTTACTTATATATTTTATATTTTAATATTTTTTTGTCTGCTGCCTTTTATTATATATATATTTATATATATATTAATAAAAGGCAGCAGACAATTTTGATGAATATATATATGAATGTATATATTCATCATCAAAATATCATACTTTGCTCTTACCCCCAGTTTCAGAAAAAGATCCTGAGTGACGCCAGGTGGAGGAATCTTATTCTGTGGTTTTGAGATGGTCTAAGCATCCATGTTTAATGCTAAGGTTTGCTGGATCGATTCTCATATCTGCCTTTTTTGTTTTTATTTCTCCCTTTCCAGTTTTTTAGTTTTTTGTAATTCTATTTAAATTACACTTATTTTACTTTTATTCCCGCCATTCAAATCACAGGCAAATCCACGCAAAGACTGTACATTTGATGAGACACGTGTGAGCTAGTGGAGACAGCCATGATGCCAAATAAATATAAACTTAATAACCAATAGCATAATTGATTTTTTACTAAGTTTGAAAATTTCCATAAAAAAAAAATAGTTTTGAAATCTGCATTACATATCAGAACAAACTCAAAGTAATTTCACATCACAAAAAACCTTTTGCTTGCAGAAAGGTGGAACTATGTTTCGGGCTGACAGATATTGTGTAACTTGGTTCAATCTTTTTCTAAAACTGACTTAGATTGCAATAATAAAACTGAAGACATTTGAAGTCTTAAGTTTTTTATATCCGACATATATCTAAATACAGGAAAGATCTTAAAAGATTACGAATGGGAAATCTGTGGATTTACACAATTGTTACTCTTGAAGGAATGAAAGAAATTTAAAAAACAATGCTAGTTTACATGTAGGTTTCTAGTCAAAATTATAAGTAAAATCATTTTTATTAATTCCGGCCAGTATTTGCTGCGAAAACTGATTGCAGAAGATTTTTTTTTTTTTTAAAAGTATAGGAATTTGAAATTCACGATGATCCGTCATTCAAACTTTAAAAAGTGAAAAAGCGGAAATTACTGAATGTTTTCTTAAGATTCTATTATTTGATTGTTATCTGTATAAGTTGCGTTAACATTGTGAGTCTTTGAGAATGTTTTTATATTTTAGATTTTTTTTTTCTATTACAGTGAGAGATAATGAGGAAGATCCGCAGTCCAGTGTCTCGTCCAGCATCAGCACCGAGCAGTCGACAAAGATACAGGTGTCGTCCACACGATCTGTTGAATCTCTGAGTACTATGACGTCGTCTTCGCGGTTGTCGAGGGAAAGAGCGCCTAAGAATTTCAGCGATAAGACGGAACACAGTATGAGCGACATCCGACTGTTACTGAAGCGCATCGATGCAATGGAAGCGGAGAATACAAAGCTGCGCAATTCCGTGGCGGATCTATCGAAGCGTTGATCAGAAACCGAGGAGGAAGAACGTCGGGCTGTGAAACAGTTAAACCACGAAAAGGTCGAGAAGGAAGCACTGTTGAAAGATTTCGTGAATGTGAAGATCAGATGCCAGGGACTGTTGAAAGATGTGGAAGAGAAGTCGCTGCTGCTGAACACTAGAGATGCTCTGGTGGACAAGCAGAAACGTTCCATCGAGCGCCTGCAGGACGAACTGAAGGCCACCAAGGAAAAGGCAGAGTCTGGTGCCTCCTTGGGGGATGAGGCGCAGGCGGAAATTGAAATGATTCGTTACGAGAAGATCAGCATGTTTCGAATGGGCGAAATACAGAGGAAGGAGCTGGAAGAGCGAACTCTGCAGCTGGAGGAGACGAAGGCGGAGAAGGAGCAACTGGCGGCCCAAGTTGCGGAGATGAAAAAATACAACTCTGACATTTTGAACAATAATGAGAAGGTGATCGAAATGCTGGAGGGAGTCCAGAAGCAAAGAGATTTCCTGTCTTCCGAACGAGACATGCTGCAGCAGACGGTAGAACTGAAAACAACGGAAATCACGAAGTTGAATAAGGACTTAAACGACAAGAGGACCGAATTAATTTGTTCACAATACGACACGGATAGAGCGAACAGAGAGACCATAAGAATTAATAAATCTCTTGAGAAAGAGGAGAACTTGTGCCTAAGCAAGGAGCATAAGCGCGCTAGGCAGACGATCCAGGAGATGCAGTTACAGCTGGATGAGCGTCGAAGTCGCAAGAGCAAAATGAAATGAACCTACGTTGGATGTTTGTTGCGAAGAATAATGAGATTTCGTCCCTGAAACAGGTGTTGAAGCAGAAGGAAATGGTTCTGAGAGAAGTGAAATACAGAATTGAGCAAGCCAAGCCATCAATTGTAAAGGAGAACCAAACACTGTTAATGTTGTCGGACAATAGTCACGTGAGAATGAGCGTTAAGAAACTGCAGTCGGTGCTAATGAATTACTTGAACGATTTGCAGGCGCTGCTTAATACCGCGTTAGCTGATTTCACGGAAGACACCCCAATGTTTTCGATGTTGTCCGAGTCTCTATTCAGGGGAGAGAACGCGCCTCGGAGCAGCAACAGCAGCGGCGGCGACGAACAGGGGATGTATCAGGGCGCCAACATAAAGAATTTGATGGACGTGGACACCCAAACGGAACTGTCGGCATCCGAATTGGACGAAGCGCTGCGGTGCGCGGAAGCGAAACGCAACGCGTCGGACGTGGGCCTACAGACAGAGGACTACGTGGCGAAGAAGGCAAAGCGGTGTTCCGACGAGGAGGTGAACGACCTAAGGTGGATTTGCAAGAAGACAGACATGGACGAAAAGAAGCAGGAGCAACTGATGCAGGTGAACCAGATGCTGTGGAAGGAAGTGAAGGCAAAGAAAAAGTATCTGAACTTTGCCTTGAGGAGGTACAAGGAGATGAAGTATAAGATTAAGAACGTTGCTGAGAAGCTCAAGAAGCTCCTGAAGGACATTTTCAAAGCGATGACCGATCACGACAGTTTGATCAGAGACAAGATGAGCAAGGAAGAGAAAGCTAAGCTGTACTTAACGAACAAGCATTTCGGGGAAGATATCTGCGAAATCCAGGAGATTCTGAAAACAGTGCTCAAGTGAAAAGGAAACTGAAAGAAAAGATATTAGACCACTGAGATGCTTCAATAGTAGTAACAGGACTAAAATGGGGAATAATATTATTTATTGTTTCTGAAATTTTCTTTTTCATATTATTTTTTTGAGATTTCTTCCATAGTAGACTAGTAGACTATCCTAACGAATAAGAACCTGAAGAGAGAGAAACTAAAATGGAATAATAACTTTTTCGCTTTCCCCCCCCCCCCCATTGTTTTTTTTAATCATTTAAAGTAGTGTCCTATCGACTAAAACGCCTAGGGAAAAAGAAAAAAAACTAAATGCAAATTAATGTAGTTAACAAATTTTTGAGATAATTCAGTAAGCCTTAAACTTACTTACTTTAATTTGCTTAGACTGACATCTTTTAGTGTTTAATCGTTTTTCTCTTGCTCAGTATCCTATTTTGTACTGCTTACATAGTGAAGGATTCGTGTGAAGCAGCCTTACAAAACTAGCACATAACATAGATTTTTAATATTTGGAATGCTGCATTACAGCATTATAGTTCTTTGTTGTTTTAATATTTAAAAAATGTAATTTTTTATTCTAAATACTTACTGGCAGCATGGAAAACAAGTAGTGTTACATTTTGTTCTTGTTTCGTTTCAGTTAAATTTGGCTGCTCTGTAAAAGCGTTTGGATAAAATAATAGATTTTTTTTTCTTAAAATTTCAATTAAACATTTGAGTTTTTTAATTTGTATGTCCTAAAACACATTTTTAAATTACATATTTATATTGTATGTTTCCTGTGTTCTACAGTATTTGGAACCGTTTCAATATTTTATAGTTTTATTTTAATTATTTTATTCTGTTATCAATATCCAAAATGATGTTTTTTTGTTTGTTTTTCTAAAGTTACTATAAATGCGTTTGCTGTAAATCATTTTTATTAAACGATTGTTGTAAGCTTATTCGCTATTAAAAACATCCCGGACAATTCATATGTAAATTGTTCCTTTATCAGCTATTAAAGCTTTAATGTAATATTATGGTTAATTCGAAGTTTATGAATAAATTAAGATTTCAAAGAAGTGGACAATGTTTTGCGTTCTATTGATATATTCCTAATTCAGTAAATCATCGGCAAATGTGTAGATTTCGTTTACTTTGTGAGGACGCTTTGAATCAATTAATATTCCCAACATTTGTAAGTCTTTCAGATTTCTAAACTGTCGATCTTTACCTCAGTTATCCAACTCACTTATGACTGTTTTACAAGTTCTCCAAAAATTGCTTCAAACGTGTTGGAAAACTTGGGTTTTGCAGGTCGGCGACATCCGCATCGCTTTAGGGGCCGTCCATTATTTGTGAAGTGTTTTTTTAAAAAAGTTGGAGCCTCCTTCCCCTTGGGTGAGATTTGGTGAGATGTGGTGGGGACTCCCCCCTCCTTTCCCGTGAGATTTCAAAAACTCAATATAAAAAGTATATTCTCTGAATGAAAAAGTTGACGTGAGGTTTTCTCTGACCCCCCCCTCCCTCTTGGTGAGAATTTACCGGAGCCCCCGCCCCCTAATTCCCCTTTTAACCTCACATAATTAATGGACGACGCCTTACATGAGCAAATAAACTTCCAGTGGCAAGTCTCGTTTTGCTCTCGTTGATATCGTGATTAAAAATGCGGTGCTGAGAAGCGACGGAGAGGCTGGTTTTGCCGCTTTGTTATTAATTCTAGTTCCATAGCAGAGATAAAGAAAAAGGGATTAAAAAAAAAATCACGGAAGAAAAGATTGCGAAATGAAGCAGTAGATGAAAGTCAAGAACGAAGGACGTCAGCGTGAAGTAAACACTCGAAGTTTCAAAAAAATTTTTCTCGCATCACTTGAGTGCTGGTGTCGAGTTACTTTCAAACTAACTTTAAAAAGTTTAGTTAAAAGTTTAGTTTAGAGAAATAGGATATGTTTTGAAGCGCATATAAGGCAGCCATTGTTATGTCTTGTGGACGGTTCATATCTTAAGGATTTCCTGTTTCCCAGACATTTGGCGTAAATCTACAGAATAGGTCTACGGAACTATTTGATTTGTTACGTGACAATGAGAAGTAAATAAAAATAGAAAAACAATAAAATGGGAAATTATTCTGTTAAGGCAAGAAAAAAAAAAGAAACAGACATTTTATCCCTCCCTTACTTAAATGTAATTTATCTTTTTCTAGTTTTTTTTTATTATTATTATTTTTTATTGCACTTTTAATCTTCTCACTTTATCCTATACAAACATTAACTATTTCCTTCAAACCGCCACTTAAACTTGAAACCCAGTTACTTACAGGTATACCAAAGATTACAAGTGTCTTAATTCTTCCCTTAACGATCCTAAACCGAACGGGGTTTTTTTTTGTTTTGTTTTTATTTTGTTAGATTATTACGCTATCTTTTATTCCCACTTTTCTTGACAATATCTTGAGAATCACAGTACAGTCGTATATAATTCGAAGTTTAAGGGACCAGAGAAAAAGTTCGAAATATCCAAAAATTCGAATTACATATATTCTCTCAAACAGAAGAGATAAATAAAAAAGATTAACTCCACGATCAAAGATTTAACACACAAACTTTATCTTAGAACACTGCTACATTTTTTTTCATTAAATCAAACATTTTTTACTAGCTTAATTATTCATCACTTTAAAAAAAAAACGCAGATATTTTTAATTGCTTCATTGAATGCAATCTTTGAGTCATAGCATATGATTCCAACCTATCAATTGATACAAAAATACATTCCAACCCTCGCTTTTGTTTTCCTTAGAAAATCCGTTAAAATAAATAATGTATCTTAGCTGAGAAAAGTCTCAAGAACAATTTTTACCGTAGTATTTTAAGGACAATGGTACGAAAAATTCGAATTATCCAAAATAAAATTCGAATTAACCACGATTTTTTAACATTAATATAATATAGAATTCTAGGGACCGAGTAAAAAATTCGAATTATCCAAGTTTTTTAACTGTTAACATTTAAGTGATGTACTGTGGGTGGCATTCTTAATGTCACATTAGCTGCCCGATGCTTCCCCGCATGCCTCAATCTCTCCGCTCTTAGACTTGAGAGCTTGTTGCATGCGGGGAAGCATCGGGCAGCTAATGTGACATTGGAAATGCCACCCACAGTACTTAAATTATATAAAAGCGTTATTTTGTCTGTCATTGTCATAAGATTTAATGTTTTTCCAATTTTGTGACCAAACTATAAGAGATAGATTGGTCATGTAAATGGTTAAAATGTAGAGCTTTTTAAGACAAACAAAATGCTGCAAAAATCTTTGGAAAAAAGTCTTTTAAAGGGTCAAATTTTGACTTTTTCCTCAATTTAAAGGAAAAGTATAAAAGTTGGAAGAGAACATTATATTGAGAAAATGTTGGTATTTGAAAGTTCTATTGAAAGGTATATCAGTCATTAACAAACATTTCTGCGTTTGGAAGATATATGCAAAAATGAAGTGTTTTTGCGGCAACCCTCCCGTGTGAGTGCCAACGCGCAATACACGAGTTAAGTGGAGAAGCCCACAACCAGCTGGGAAGTCGTGTATTCTCCGATCTCTATATTAATTTGATAAATAAATAAACGGTTTTTTTTTTGTTTTTGTTTTTTTTTTAAATGCTATACATGCAAGGGTTCCGGAGCGAAAAATGGTATCGTCTAGTAGAAGTAGAAAAATATATTGGATTTAATTTCACAATGAAGATTTGCAGACAGGGTGGGGAAGGGCACAAACAATTATGAATATGAAGTAAGTGTAATTTTATCTTAAAAATATGTTCTTTTGCTTCAGTTCTCTTGAGCTAAAATAAAATAAAACAAGTGAATATAATTTTGTGCTAAAGTACCCCTAATAATAACAAAAGTTAAAAATAATAATGAAAAAAAAGGAAGTACATTACGTAAGGAAAAATAAAAAAAAAGTTACTAAAATAAGAAAGAAAAAAACCAACGGACATTGAGAAAACAAAACAAACAGTAGATATAAGGATTCGAACCGACAACTTGCAGCATATGAGTCAGAGATCTTACCCATTAGACTGTAGCTGACAACTGAATTGAGAAGGTTGCATTTCTGACTTTTGAACTAACAGCGGAGGGGGGGGGGGGGAATATAGCCTCTGAAAATACCTAGGTCCAAACACAATGGTAAAGTCAGATTGTCGATCCGACCTTCCGTTCTGGAGTTGTTACGGGTTGTAGAATGGCAACCATGCCAAAAATCTCGAACATAGAGGCATTGGCCTCAGAAAATACCCCATTCCTACGGTGTTTGTTGAACGAATAAGGTGCATTATTTATCAAAATCTTAACAGAATTTGTCTAAAAATCTCAAAGTGGCAGCCGGTAGATTTTTTTCATAATATATCAAGAAGGATCACAAAGAAATTTAATAAGAAATGTAAATTTTCTATTTTGATTAATTAAAACATTTTCTGTATTTCGATGTATTGAATATACGACTTTTAGAAGAAAGAAAATCCACCGTAACCAGGTGGATTGATATTTTTATGAACGATCTGCTGAAACTACGGTGAACTATACTATTGCAGTTGGACCCTTGTTTCAGATGAGATAGTAGGCCTTATTACAGGAATTCTACATCCATTATTTCAATATTATCTCTAGGACTGTGAGAAATGGACAAATCCTATATGTGGCAGATTTCTGAATTATAATTTCGGTACGATTTCAAGTTGCAAAATTCAGGGTCATTCTGAAACATGTAGCTTTTTTTTCTTTAGTAGTTCCAAACGAAACATCCTGGAAAGTATCAAACCTCACTTAGCATAACCTAATGTTAATTAAAAGGAAAATGTTTGTTATTGTTTGTTTTTTTTGTGTTTGATTTCCAAACGAAACATCCTGGAAGGATCCTACGAATTTGCCGCCAGGTGAATTTTCCTAAAGCGGCTACAATCTATTGCTTTAAAAATCTGCATCCGCCGTCCGCAAAAGAGTCCCCAAAAATCTTGTAATTTTCTTAAAAAATACAAAATAAAACCAGTTTTCCATCGCTTACCCATATCTATCGTGAATTTAGGAATCGTTTGGTTCCGAAAAACAGAAAATACGTCTTAATTTTACTGGTTCTGTGTTTTATACAATAATCGAAGTTTAATTAATTTCATTTTAAACTAATACAGATTTGGCGGAAATTCAATAATTTTTAATAACTATTGAGCCAGTGGTTGTAAAGTTTAATAGTTGCAAATAATTTATATAAATTCAAATGATATTGAAAATAACTAGAAACAAAAAAATGAAACTTGAATTAACTTAA
Source organism: Thereuonema tuberculata (assembly GCA_023159025.1). Classification (NCBI taxonomy): domain Eukaryota; kingdom Metazoa; phylum Arthropoda; class Chilopoda; order Scutigeromorpha; family Scutigeridae; genus Thereuonema; species Thereuonema tuberculata. The sequence goes on from JAFIDM010132393.1 coordinate 11,003, forward strand.
ACTTTTCAATAAATTCCAAATAAATAAAGATAAGCTCCTTCCAATTTTCGAAGCGCGATTTGAACTAATTGTAGTGAAAAGCGTGCCGGGCAATTGTTGAGGCTGCAGCACACGGCCAGCACGCGGCGAATGTTTTTATTATCTGTGGATTTGATCTCAGAATTGAGAGTTCAATGGTTGCGAAACCAAAGAACGGACGGCAGTCAATTGAGTTAAATTGTGACTTGAAAAGTTAAACGCTGAAGAAAGCGGTTCAGATTACCGAAAAAAGTGAGTATATAACTTAACTTTGCAAATATTGAATTTAATATTTTGAGTTTTATTTAAAGTGTTAGAATTCGGGTTATTTTTTAAACCTTTGAAAACGTTCTATTATATTTTACAATTTATGAATTTACTTAAATATAAATTAGAATATAATTGAGTAGCTACAAGTTTTCAAAAATAATTTTATAAGCTTTGAATATAGGCTTTGAATATATGAACAAATCACTTTTAGGCCTAACTTGTCCCTTTCGAATTTCAATGAGAAATTCGGTGGATTATTTGATATCACTAGGACAATTTGGAATGTATTACAAAAATCTTTAATTATACTGAATGAATTTAATTTAAATATTTTTTTTTCCTTGTTAATTTTTTTTAAAATCTGAATGAAATGTGTTGAAGGCCTAAGAGTTCTTCCATTAATAATTTTAATAATAATATTAAAAATTCAAATTAATCCTGATTGAGTAAAATTCTTAGGAATAGGATATATTTTTAGTGTTCTAGGAATTTTTAGTTGCTACAGAAGATTTTTAATCTTTTTCAATCCTTTGTTCGATTTCGTAGAAGGGAAAAAAAAAACAAAATGGCTTCTCTGTATAACGTAAAGAACTTACCTGCTTAACAGATCGAAGATGAAATATCAGCATAAACTAGATGTGTAGAGACTTTTGAACGATTGACGATTCAATTTTTTTTTTGTGCCGCCTTTTCATTTCAAATTGCATTAGATTTTTTTTATAGGAATCTACAAGCCTAACATTTTAAATTTGTTTTAACAGAATATAAATAAGCCTATAAATTTTGACAAAAAAAAAAGTTTTGGAAATTGCTATTCAATATTACTGTCGCCGAATTTCACATTTTCATTTGAATTGTGATTTTCTTTTGGTGAAAAGTGAGTTTTAATTTACGCGATTCGCATTATTTTGATTTCGAAAGATTGGAATTCTTATCTCTTTGGCGGACATTAATTGAAAATTCTGATTAGTGTCGTAATAACGTATTGCGGAATAAAAGGAAGGCCTCAATGTATTTTTTTTCATTTTTTTTCTAGATAAGAACGAATCATAACTTTATTTTCAAACTACTTCGTTTTAATTAAGTAATTTACCTTTTTTAAGTCCTATTTCAGATGGATATCTTTGAGAAGTATACATCTGTTAAAAGTTAGTAAAAAACATTAAGATTTAAGTAAGATTAGCTTATTATTTTTGTTAACTTCTCATGAGTGGAGATATGAAATGAACTGTTGGTATTCAGTGAATATGATAATTTTTTACTTTTGTGAGTTCACATGACTGGGTATTTGAATGAACTATTGATGTACAGAAGAAATGGAAGCTTATTTTTATATTAGACTCCTTCAGATTGTAGTTCTGAAATGAACTGGTAATGTTCAGTGGACATTGAATGTATATTACTTAAATCTTTTATTTCTCTGTCTGTCTGTCCGGCAATTTCCTTTGAGAATGAAAAATAGAATTAATTTTTACAATGAAACGTTCGCGACGGGAATCAAACCTGCAATCTTCCGATACGAAGTCAGACATCTTATCCATTAGGCCACGGTGATTACAACT
>JAFIDM010132394.1:0-18965 GCA_023159025.1 Thereuonema tuberculata
TGCATGGGAGAATAAGATTGTTTACTACAATTGAACGTCGCTGATCCGCTACCCGCTGTTCGCTAAGCCCTAACGATGGATAGCGTGTGGTGAAAGCTTGGTGTAGTGCCTGTCTGTATCCTGTTAGTTGAGTACCTAACTTTGTAACAGTGAAGAAGTCGCGCATAAGATCCTGGTTCATCTGTGGTGACCATCGGATGCGCTGGCGTGGTTTCCCAGTCTTGGTGGTCGCCTGCTCTGACACAGACGAAACACTTCCGACTGTTCGGGCTGGATGGTGTTGCCCGGGCATTGTGGTAGCCATACTACAGGATGGGGTGCCACTTTCTCCACCACCACCTGCGGGAGACTGTAGTATATTTTTCGAACGGAGGCCTCTGCCTAACCCCCGAACGCGGGTGACTTTATCCTGCGCCACACCCGATGCAGCATGATCTATATTAGAACGTGTTCTCATCATAAATGGTTGGACCCTTTAGCCTACCCTAAAGCTAGTGAAGTTCCCGCCCCCACCGCGAGGAGGTAGGGTCCATGGGGGCTTATTATTATTATTATTATTATTATTATTATTATCCCAAAAAAAGTTTCAAACCATGGGTTTCCCCAGCTAAGACTATATGGCGGGTCAAAGACCAAAGCACATACTGCCAATTGTTAAAAAAAAAAAAAAAGAGTTTGGAAGAATAGTTAGGGATGTGTGCTTGTGTCCATAAATTTCCTAACTATGCGTGTTGTAATGAGTACCACAGCTTTCTGAAGTTGTGGGTAAGTGTTTTTATGAAGTCCTAATGTGTTCAGGCTATGGTGCAATGTGTGAGGCACCAGACCAGTAGCGGACAGGACGATGGGTACAACACATACTCGGCCCAGCCTCCACTGCTTCTGGAGCTCGTGTGCTAGGTCTGCATATTTAATTATCTTGTCTGCGTGAGTTTTCTGCATGTTCTTGCTGATAGGCACTGCAACAACAATGAGATAGGACTGTTTGTTGACCTTATCAACAAGTGTGATGTCAGGTCTGTTGTGATATATAGTTTTGTCGGTGTGAATGGGGCGGTCCCAGTACAGCTTATGTGAGGTTGACTCCTATTATTATTATTAATAATAATAATATAATAATATAATAATATTATTAATAATAATAATAATAATGCCCCCACGGACTCTACTTACTCGCGATGGGAGCGAGAACAACCCTAGCTTTACGCTAGGCTAAAGAGTCCAACCATCTATGATGAGATCTTGTCCTGGTATTGATTATGCTGCATCGGGTGTGGTGTAGGATAAAGTTAACCGCGTTCGGGGGTTAGGCAGAGGCCTCCATTCGAAAAATATACTACAGTCTCCCACAGGTGGTGGTGGAGAAAGCGGCACTCCATTCTGTAGTATGGCTACCACAATACCCGGGCAACACATCAAGTCCGAACGGTCGAAGTGTTTCGTCTGTGTCAAAACAGGCGACCACCAAGACCGGGAAACCATGACAGTGCTTCCGATTATCAACGCAGGTGAAACAGGATCTTATGATCGACTTCTACACCGTTACAGTTAGGAACTCATCTTATAGGATACAGACAGTCACTAAACCACGCATTCACAACACGTTATCCACGTTAGGGCTTAGCGAACAGCGTGTAGCGGATCAGCGAAGTTTAATAGTAGTAAACAATCTTATTCTCCCATGCATACTTGCACAAATTAGGGAAGAACTCGCTGAATCCAACCACAGGACACCACCTCCAGAGGGCACTAACTTTATGGAAAACACAGAAACAATCACTCAGTATGAATGCTCCAACAATACAAGCACAACATGATCATTTCTACACTGCACTAGCACAATGCAGAGGCACAGACCTCAATGTTGTACTGTTGTTGGTAGAACACCCATAAAATTATGTAAAAAGCTAATCATGTTTCCGAGTAGCAATTAAAAAAAAACAAGAAAAAAAATATATAGTTTTAATACCTGTCTTTCTAGTGACACCTGTACACAATCTGAAAGAGAGCTCTTAAGATTGTTTTGTCAATCTATCCTAAAGCATCTCTACAGCCCAACTATAAGTCGATAAATTTGAGTGATACTATTTTGGAAAGCTTATAACTTGAAATAGGGAATAAATACGATTTTCACTTCCTGTTCCGGTCTCGTGATAATACCTCAAAGCAGAACTGTCCAACCTTAATCCGCATTAAACAAAAAAAGATTTCTCCGAGTGCCGCATCCACAATAATAAATTTTATATAGTTTATATATTAAATTATTTGGAGACCTACACAACTCGATGGCTAAACGAACGGTCACTAATTGTGCATTAATCGTACCCCGTGAGCTCTCGAAGCATGCGCATTAGAGCAACAGTGTAAGAACGCTTCTTTGACACCTAACATTTGGAAAACACCAGGATATACAGTGATGTAAAAACACCAAACAAAATTAACATAAGGTTATCGATTAGGGATAGGATTAAAATGTCTAATACGAATTCAAATTATTGTATTTTGCTCTTCAAAATCAAAACTCAAGGCGGGCCGCACAAAATCGCACCTCCTGCAGCATTTTGGACAGCCCTCTAGTATTCTCAACGTCTAACAGATATTAATGTGGTATTCGTAGTCGTGACTGTAAAGTGGTTGGTATTTTGGTGTGGCTGCAATAACCCGGTTTCGAATCCTATTCACTGCAATGTTTTTCTTTATTTTTTCTTATTTTTTTCTCTTAACTAATTTTCATATTTTATAATCATTTGTAGAAAATGATATACATACGGGGTTGCATCATCGTGTACACTATGAAACTCCTTGAACTTATTTTGAAGTTACTTTTTAATTTCAATTTTCTAATTTAAAACTATTGCCCCTGCTATTTCTGAGTTTAAAACCTTAAACTTTGAAATGCCCAAGTCTATAAGATAATATAATAACATCTGCAACTATTGCTATTCGAGAACTTCCTTCTTACCTCTTGAACAGTCTCGCTAGTCATCGTAATCGAGCGATTATCTCGAATTACGGCAGTCTTCACCAAGACACCATCTTGATAGGTGAAAGACAGCACCTGGCTCGAATCAGGAAGATGATATTCCCTGTGATTGATGAAGACAGAGCTGTGCTTAACATCCACTTGTATGTCCGGAAGAATGTCAGGCTTCTATTAGATAAATAAAGAGAATTTAATTTGCAGGGAAATTAAATTTAACATAGTGTCCGGCCACTTCATTAGGTACATTCCTGCTGTGCCTATAAATGCTGTGTCTCAACAACTCTACAAGCCGGTGGGGGCAGTGTCATAGTGTGGGGATGCTTTCCTGGCACACGTTGGAGCCATTCATACCTCTGGAGGCACATCAGGGATGCTAGAGCGTACATGTTAACAGTTTATCCTCATGCAGATGGCTCCTTCCAGCAGGATAATGCGCCGGTGCACAAATCTCACATTACTGTGGGATGGTTTGAGGAACATAACGATGACTTTTCCTTGCTTCAGTGATCGCTTAATCCCCGTATCTCAGCCGAGTGAAAATTTGTGGGATGAGCTGGAACGGGATGTTCGCTCAAGGCTTACACCTCCATCAATTCTTCAGGAACTGCGTGACACACTCATGTCTGCATGGTACACATCACCCCAACAACTTTTTCAGCATCTTGTGGAATCCATGCCTCGACGATTTCAGTCTGTTTTGAGGGTTAAGTTTAGAGGATCTACGCTACTAAGTAGATCTACCTAATAAAGTGGCCGGATAGTATAATTTTATTTAAAAAATTGGATATTTTTAAATTTAAATTTAGTATCACGCAAAATATTTGGCTAAGAAAGGCTGTTAAATAAGATTTAAAAAGACTACCTAACAATTTTTTTCTTTTTTTTTCTTTCTATATTGTATTTTTTTTAAGTTAAGCGGAATGACTACGATTGCAGCTTAAAGAAAAATAATTTAGCTTATTGATAAGTGTTCTATTCCAAATTTGCTTATTCAGTGAAAACTATTATAAACTTTGATGAGTTTTACATGATCCTTCAAAACAATTCGGATTAACAATGAGAAGCGGAGTCATCGTTTTATCAAAACATTTCAAGAATGGGTAATTGTCCAGTAAATCCGTCAGAAAAAAGGGGTTTGCTTTGCAAAAGGTCAATTAGTTTTGATTTTTGGATATGTTGTTAGTGTTGGGCTTACACCATAAAATCCAAGTTTTCGAACTACGCGCTCCACGGCGCGCCACGTGGTATCAACAAAAAAAAAATTTGGACCTTCCCATTCTTTTTCCACACTATCTCCTGTTTGCTCTACAGAAAATATCCTTTCCGAAATATAGAGGAGAGTAAATTTGTCACAGTTTTAGCCCAAAACCAGCTCTGTATCTGCAATAGTGACCTAGACAGAGGCTTCCTAAAAATCACAATTTTCTCAAAAACGTATGAAAATTGTGATTGTTCGCCAATTTCTGTTGAATATCACCGAAACCAATAAAATAGAGCAGACGTCATAAGGAACAAATTTAAAGGCTAGGAAATTTGATATAAATAAAACAATAGGATGTTTCCACGATATCTATTGAAAGATACACAATTGTTCAACAAAAAGGTTTAAAAAGTTTGAAATCATAAAATAGTCCAGGAAAATGATACATTTTGGTATACAAAAGGTCGGGTGGTTTTGATATTTGGATATGTTATTAGTGTTTGGCTTATACCCTAAAATCCCAAGTTTTCGACTTCCGCGCGCCACGTGATAACATCAAAATTTTGGGATCTTTTTGGATCTTTTCTATTTTTTTACAAAGTATGTTCTGAACGGTTTGTTTTACAAAAAAATTATCCTTCTTAAATTTAAAGTAGAGTAAATGTGTCACAGTTTGAGCCCAAAACCAGCTCCGTAGCTTAAATAGTGACTGAGACAAATGTGTCCCAAAAATCACGATTTTCTTTAAAATGAATGAAAATTGTGATGTTTCGTCAATTTTTGTTGAATATCTCCTAAGCTAATATAATAGAGCAAAGGTCATCAGACTCAAATTTAAAGGCTAGTAAATTTGCTATAAATAAACCACTATAGGATGTTTTTACAACTTATATTTCAAGATATACAGGTGTTCAACTAATGGGTTTAAAAATTGTGACATCATAAAACAATAGTCTCAAAAAATATGTACGAAGTTTTTATAACTTTAAAATACTTTTTACGTGTGCGAAAATGATTTAATATGATATATTATGATATAATTATGATAAAAAACAGCACACAAAATTGTTCACACCAGATTGCTTTTACGCAATTAGAAAGTGTATTTTTACCTTATTTCCGGCAGTTCCATCTGAGGGATCGTCATCAGTTCCTGCCGACCCATGCCTCAATAGCGGATTCGCTGTTTGCTCAAATCTGCCGTCCACGACCACATTGGCAATCCTTGACCAGTAAGTCATATTGGAAATCCTAGCCTCAAATCTCCAACAACTATTTGGAAGAGAAATTAATAAAAATGCCTTTACACATGGAAAAGTAATCACAAAATTGAAGTAATATCTGGAACAATAAGGAAAAGGGAATAGAATCCTTAATGGCACACATTTATTGATTAAATTGACTAGATACAACTGCAGTTCATTAGATAAGTTTACATAAAATTATCATATTAATTTACACTTATTCTACAAAAAATAATATGCTGATTTACAATGATTTAAGGCAAAACTGATGATTACTGAACTCACGTTATACGATGTTAAAAGTTTGGAGTACCCTAGGACAAACCAGTGATGCAAAGTTTTAGAATCGCATAACAAGAAATGAAAAGGTGGTGTCAAATGACAAACCGTAACAAACCTTTTGTTTCTCTTGAATCCTGTCGATAAAATTTTGCGAAATTAATAAAATATCTTTTTTTACACTCCAAACCAACAAAAATATAATAACTCTCTTCATAAAATAAAGACTTATTTGCATGATAAACATTAGCCTCTAGACTTTTTTGTATATAAAGAAATATACATTTAATACAGAAGATATATCTTGAGGATGTACTCAAGCAATTGATTCAAAACTGTCTGCTACAAATATACTCAGAATGTGTTATTCAACCTGAAAGACCAAAGCAAGTAATGGATAAATCCTCATTCCCTCCCGTAAAATCCAGCCTCAGGGATGTGCATTGTTCTGACCCATTCCCCTTACCATCCAAAGTCTGAGAATTCTTAAGATACTACCTTAAAATGTTGTTTTTTTCTAAATCGGACAATTTCTTTCTCATCTCATGAGAATCTTGCATGACAATCTTTCTCGTCTCATGAGAATTCTCTTTCTATTCTTATGTAATTATGAGGCATTTATATTCGTAATTATTATATTCGTAATTCGTAATTATTCGTAATTCTTGATTCGTATTCGTAGTTATTATATTCGTAAGTTTCATGGCTGTAAAGCGCTTAAGTTTAAAATGTTTTACATATACATTCAGAGTAAGTCAAGAACAAAACTATCTATAATTCGGTCACATCTTCAATTTATATTTTAATGGTTATATAGTGTGGCCGGGAAGTTCCCGTACCCCTTCATTGGTAGTCGTATCTTAAGAAAATATTTACACATTAAGTGTCTAATGCATCTGTATATTTGCCATCATGCTGTATACAGAGTTGATACGCCGCCACGTCCTACTTGACACTTTTAGGAGCATATCCGGTGTGATGGTTCGAAATGCGTCCTCAACTGTATTGCGGAATTCTTCATTTGTAGCATAACGATGTTCAGACACGTAGGCCTTGATGATTCGTCACAATGAGTTGTTTAGGCGTCGTGAAGTTAGAACTTCGTGATGGCGATTTCAATGGAGCTGGTGATGCTGGAGTACCGCGACTAATCCAGCGTCGTCGAAAATTTTCATGAAGAAACCCGTGCACAGTAAGAGCGACGTGAGCAGGTAGCCATACGTGTTCCATGATATTCCCGTCTTCAAGCTGTGGGATTAACCATGTTTGTAACATGTGTAAATTAACATGACCATAAAAAAATATGGTCCAAATAAATAATACATTACGGATACGGGAACTTCCCGCCTCACTGTATATATCTGTAGATATAGAGACTTCAACAAAAACAAAATATGCTTTTGGATAAGCATGAAAATTATTAGATAAGCCTCTCACTACATGGTTTTGTTATTATTTTGAAATTCAATTCTGTTTTGTATGAGGACCGAGTTTAACACCCCAATTGTATTAAGGTAACTATAGCATTTGTCATTGCAGGCTGACGAACAATAACAGTAGCTGTTTTTATCGTGACTTCAAAGGATAGAAGGCAAACTATTTCCCAATATACTTAACTTCAAAAAAGAAAATCTATAAAACAATATATTACATCGTCTATACTAATTCTTTTCAAGAAATTCATTACTAATTTTACTTAATATCAATATCGAATAATTAAATATGATAATTATCTCCATCTCTTTTCTGTATCCATTCAACCCTGGATTAACTACATAGACCTTCTCCAATTTTCTTTCTCGTCCCGGTCCTTTTCCCTCCACTTGTTTCACAAGCAGGGACTTCATTTGTTCCTGGAACACTATAGTCTATTCCAGCAAAATTTCTCTTTTTCAATCTCAAATCTTCCACTTTACTTTCAGAAAACTAAATTAAATCATCTCAGCACAGCTGCAATCGTTGTAATTTTTTTTTATATGTATACAATATCTAAGAAATTTTTCCTTCATAATATTAAACATTTTTTTTTGATAAATTAGATAACTTGTAACGATAGTTATCCTGAGTTTCTTCAAAAATTTAGGAATACGGAATTTAATTTTTGGAGGCTTTTTTTTTTCAATACTAGAGAAATTGATTAAAAAAAAGATATTTGTCTATTGATATAAAATTAGTTTTTCAGTAATTTTCAATGATTTTTATGCTTCTTTGAAAAACAGTTTTTTTCCCTTTTTAATAATCATTTTTTCATGCATCCATTCCGAAATAAAACTTTTTGCTTTCCCCAAAAAAAATTGAAAAATTAGTTTTAAGTTAGAGAATGTTAATTTTCTTGGAAAATATGAAAAGAAGTTAACACAATATATTATCTTATTTGATAACTAAATTTTACTCTTTTCTTATTGTTATGTAAAATATCAAGATGGAAACAGGATTTTTTTTTTTTTTTTACCATACCCTAATCACAAGTTTGCCGCGCTGGTGTGGTCGAGCGGTCTCAGGCGTCGGTCTGTCGTGAGATCAATGTGCCAGCGCCCGGGTTCAAATCCCGGTAGCGAGCATGGATGTTTCATAAATTTCCTTTCCTGTGTTGTAGCCTCTTCTTCACTTTCTCTTCGGTCTGACGTCATTCCTTAATGGCGTCCTGGGGAAGGCCACGGGAAACCACCCCAGTATCTTTCCCTTGTAATTCTAGGGAGTCTGCTAGGGGTTCGCCGTCTTGGGAACACTAGCGCTCCCTGGAGCACGGATGCTTCGGCAGCGAAGCTCGCACTTCGGTGCGAACCGACCACACACACACAATCACAAGTTTATGAAAATATTTTGTGGGAGAATTGATGGCTGTATTCACCTTCGTTCTGCCAAAGTAGAATCAGTTGATGAGCATCTAATGGTGAAGAAGCTCTACACATCTTCAAATAAAAGTGTGCACCAAACACAATTAGACTATTATATTGAAGAGTCGTTGTACTTGTCGTGTTTCTAAATGGCTGCGGTTTGTTAATATTTAACGTCATTTTCGAATCACGTTTCGCATGAGCTACTTTACAAAATGTCAGGTTCCATGGAGAAAAACAAAACAAAAAAACACATAAGGCAAAATTTTTTGCTTGAAGACGAGAATCTTCAAATAAATTAGCTCTATCAAAAGTAACTTTGAGAACTATACTGTACATACATCAGGATTTAATTCATCGTTAAATTCGTAGGAATCTTGAGTTGATGTCAGCCATCTTCAAAAAAAGGTGAAAAGAGCGGGGGTTAATGGAAGTTTTCTATTTGAGGAATAAGTTAACAGAAGAAAATTGGGCAGCTAAATTTTGATGATTCAACAGCAATTTCAACAACGATGAATGTGGTGTGCAACCAATGTAGTCTAAGAAAAGATTTAGGCAACCTTCAATTTTAATGTAAGCTTGTTATAAGCTAAGTGGCATTTAATATGCACTTTTATTACCTAAAATGTTCGCACCTATCTATAATATATTATTCAATAATAAAAATTTGAATAAGTTTCGGTATGTTAGCCCTATCCGACCGGTAAATAAATGATTGACAAAATCTTTAGAAATCTTTAGGTACCAGTAGTTTAGGGGAAGTTCACTTCGCAACGTTATTTTAAATTTATTTAAATCATAAATTTTGATATTCAAAAAAGAAAAACTTTTATTTTGAAATTAGAAAAATTTGTAAAAAAAAAAAAAAATGTTTACAAATCGATCTCTTTTCTTCTGAAATCAGTAATTAATAATCTGGTTATAATTTCAAATGAGTAAAACTCACAGCCTGGTAATTTTGAACTTAACCAAAAGTTTTGTAGCAAATTTCGTAGCTACCTGAAAGAAATAGGGCTTTTTAAGTTTTTGTTTTATAAAAAAAAATATTTATACAGGTCTAAAGAATTAAGAAAGTCTAAAATTAAATGATTTTCGAAATAATTTTTATCAAAAATCAGCTTTGCAGTCTAAATTATAAAAAAGAAGAATATATTCAAAAAACTTCATTTACAGTTAATTGTTTGGTTTTTTTTGTTCTAAAAAAAACAATACAATTAAAATATAAAGAATAGCGCTATTTAAGCTAATAAATAAATTTCTAAATTCACAACAATAGTTTCTTTAAAAAAATTATACAAAATTGGAATGTGTATTAGAAAATAACATCAAACGTTGCAGAAATAGGTTTTGGAAAAATTAGCCTAAATAAAAACGAAGGCAATATAGAATGAATAAAAAATACTGCTTTTAAATTAAATATTTTTAAAAATCAGAATTCTTCTTGGAACACAATAATGTACTTTTTATTTGGTACTGAACTTACGACTTCCAGGCCTAAAATACATTTATAACTATCTAAAGATATATATTTATCTATCTATCTATCTTATCTCTTTTTTCGTTTAATAAAATGTAAAAACAAATGAAATTCATTGCCATCAACTTCACATATAAGAATTATATTTGCTGTGCAGTAAAAAACAAAATCATATTATACAGTTATAAGATCTTAAATTTATTGATAAACAAATTTAAAAAGTTCCTAACTTCTAAATTTTACTCGTTCCCTTCTATGTTACTAGGTTTATTTTGGAAATAAATGAAACAATGAATTGTATTTTTTAAATAACATTCTAGAATAAAACATTGTTCCTAACGTTCTTAATGTAAAGTTGCGAAACTATCGTTTTTAAAATGCATGAAAAATAAAACAGGTAACAAAAAAGCAGTAACTAAAAAACTTCTAAATAAAAATTATAACTTAAAAAGAAAATAGGTATAATTAGAACTAGAAGATACTTAGAAAGTGCTAACTTACAGATTTCTAATTTTGAAATAACGTTTTGCTCTTTTTTTAAATTTTCGGCATCTTTCCAATTATTTTCCAATTTCAATGGGCCAAGTTACAATTTTATGATTACTGATTAATATCTTTTAAATTCATATTACTTGAAAATTTTGTTCGTCATTCTAAGAGCAAAACAGAAGCCTAACTTCTTCCCCTGCTTCGGATTTTAAAAATGTGAATATAAGGAATTACGGGGATATAGTATAGAACGTGTTTATTATTTCAACAGAAATCTGCTACTTGATGCATCAAAAGCGATACCAAAGCATGATATTGTTTCTAAGTATTGTTGTCTTGTTGTTGATATTTTCCAGAGAAGAATAATTTGGTAGAATCCAACTCTCTGTTCATTTTTTTTTATTCCTACAATTAGTACAGTGTCAATTAATTATTCCTGAAAATATTCTTTTTGAAGTATTAAATACTTACTTTGTAGTATATAAGCATTTACTGAGATTTAATCGTGACAAAATCATTATTGGCATCTGTGACGTATCAAATAAAATGGCGCAATAACCTACAGCCATTTGCTGTAATTGTCAGTTCGTTATTATAGAGTTAATGTATAGCATCGGAGACAGAAAAATAATGGATATTTTGAAAGTACGTGATATATATTTTATGAGGAACTTCACTGAAGAAGACTGAAATTGATACAAGAACGACTTGTTATAGTTAGTTGTTCAGGTGTATTTTGTGCAATTTGTAATGGATGGTAGTGAATGAAAATAATTTATGAAATTGAAGGAGCAAAATTTTCGAACAAAGCCTAAAAATTCATTCGGTAGTTGTCTGAAACACCGAACCAGTGGAATTACAATTTTGAAGATGAATTTCCTTTTTTTTTTGGAACTAAACGATTCCGAAATACATAGTAGATATGTAATTCCGAAAAACTCTGTGTTTTCTTTTATTATTTTTATATCGATAGTTGGTAAGAAAACTCGAAAATTAGTAGGAAGTTCTTTCTGGGCGGCGGATGTGCACAGTTTGAAGACAAGAATTGGTAGCCACGTTAGGAAGCGAGAAGGAAACCTACGTAGCGGGAAATTCGTAAGATCCCGTCTACGATGTTTCGTTTCGAAATCCAACAGAAAAAACCAACATACTTTTCATTTCGGAATGACTTTTGTAACTTAACAAACACTTCGAAGAACGTCATTTTTCTTATTTTATAGGAGTGCTTCCGCAAGGAGTGCCACCTAAATTTTCTAGTTTTCTTCATAAACATTTTAGAAATTCGATTACATATTTACTATGCATCTCGAAACCGTCTTAATTCCACTGGGTCGGTATTGTAGACAATTTCCATTTATTCCGTTTTACTAAATGACAAGAATCTCCACCGGAACATGAGTAATACTCATTAATGTAACAGAACCGTCTTAATGCCATTTGTACCTAGATGATTAGCTCTGCAATGAGGTTGTAGCATTACGAGGGTTCCCAGCTAGATGATCCGCCTTTAATAACCACAATTTTGATTTTTTTCACATCCAATTTTTCTCCACTACATTGTAACAGGTATTTAGATATATATCTTTGAGAAATCTCCTCTTAAAGAGTTAGCTCTCCGTTTCTTCTCATCCGTGCGAGGTTTATCACATAGCGATTCTTCTTCTTAATCTTTACTCATTCTGTATTAGTTGCCCAATTTTCCCCAATTCAGTAATGAACATATAACTAACATAGTTATTAACAAAGATCATTATTATAAAACGCAAATTAATTTATCGTAAAATGGTTACTATCCACTATTGAAGATTAATTTTATAATAATTAGTAACTTTTGATTCTCATTATTTTAGTTTCCATGAAGAAACTCAAAATTAATTATTTTTTTATATATAATTGAACGATATTTATTGAATATATCATTGATGCATTCCTTTCTAAACTGTTGACGAATATTCTAAAGGTAGCCTTTAAAGATAGCAAATACTCCTTCACTACAATGGAATCCAGTAACTGATTTGGTTGTTTTTCGTCTTTCTGTGTTAGTATTATGGCAATAGAAGTGGGAATCTCACCTTAAAGCATGGGCATCATACATTGAAACAACTGTCTGCACAAAGGTCAGGTACGATGAAGATATCGTTCCTAACATTTCAGTCCACATTTCCGACGACTGTGAAAAAAAAAAAGTCAACAAATTGTTATTAAGAAAATTTGCTTGCTTTTCATCAAGCTTAAGAAGGAATATCTCTTAGAATCTGTTCTAGTTCATTTTTTTTATAGAATATTAAATTTTTAATCTTAAAGACGATTCAAATTAAAGTATCCCTATGCAGACCACTCTAGAGAGAGAATCAGTGGCGAAACCATGCCAGATCTGGACTGTATATACTCCAGATAATGGGAAAAAGATTTCTGCAATTAAAAAAAAAATCAGGTAAAAAAACAGATCGACAGGGAGAATATGGCGCTGCGAGCCGAACCAGTTGTTAAAATTTGCAGAAAGATACGCCATCAGACATCGAATCAGATATAAATTGAAGTGCGAGACTGCCCTGAGACATTATTCGACGTATCCGGTCTAATGTTGCCGGAACGCGCATTATTTTTAAAGTTATTCTAACACAATGGTAAAAATGCTGCAGCGCTTCGCGACTACAGACGTCACAAATCATTGTGAAAAGGTCCGCTGACATCCTGTGCATTGCGACTCAAGGCTCGTCGATTTGAGGAGACTGGTGGCTTTATAGTCAGAGCAGAAACAGGCGAAACCTAGAATACCTCAAGTGGCCGAAGACGTTGCCACGGCAGTCGTTGAGCAATCACGTGAAAACAAGTCTGGAGATGTTTGGGCAAAGCATGACTTGCAGCCTGGCGATGGCGACTTGCGAGAAACGTCTGCTTTGACATTCCTGGAACGCATACAGATGTACCAGGATTGGCCCTGGAACATGCTTTGAAAGATGAAGCTCAGTTTCATGTTTGTGGAACAGTGAATACAGAAACTGCCTTATCTGGGCTAGAGAGAGTCCTCGTCAGCTTCAACAGATTCCATTACATTCACCGAAGATGAAAGTATGGATATGGTTTACGGTCACATTTGTGATCAGCCCTTCTTTTTTCGAGTAAATCCATCCAACCGGACCTGTGACCTGTAGGAGAACTGAAACTCGTTATCGGGTCCTGTTGCACAGTTCACAACTCCAGCAAACAGGATGCCCCAATACGACAATATTTTTGGAATATTTTTACCTTCTCACATAAGATGTCATTTTCAACAGTTGCTGCCACAACATTTCACAAAGGATAGAATCATCATTAATGCATCTCCAACAAGATGGCCATCATATTCACCATCCCTGTGAGTTTTGTCTTAGGGTTGCCTTAAAAGCATGGTTTATCGGGGCAACGTTCTTCACCTGGCAGAATTGAAGGACAGAATTGTACTGCACACGCGAAACATCTCTCCAGATCAATTGCATTCTGCTGTCGAACATGCTATCACTCAGTAACAAGCTTTTGGTCCTGCAGAACGACCAACACATTGAACATGGCCTCTGACTATCCTTGTAGTCTCAGTCAGCTCTAGATGCTATTAACCATTTTTGTACAATATATCAATAAAAATCATTCGATAACACTTCGCACACTGTTTTCGTTTTTAGTTTTTTTCCCGTTTCAACATCCATCCAGTTCATACTACTGTAATTTATATAGGTAGAGCCATTTTTCCCCCTATTGATGATTTTTTTTCGAAATTCTGTTAAGAATCAGGATATCAGATATAATTCTGTTAAGACAAAATTTTGAAAATCGTGCTTTTGAAGAAGTTAAGTATTGTATTTAGTTTTAACAAAATATCTCTTATTATTAATTTGGAAATGGAATTTTAAAATCGATATAGTCAATACACAAAATATATTGTATATTCTAACACGTGTAGAATACGTAATGCACGATGAAATTGCATTTAATCATATAATCATCTGAGATAATTACGTAATTGCTTCCTAAAGTTTTTATAATTATAAAAATCCTGGAAGTAAATGTTATTGCAGCTTACTTTGTTAATAATTAATGACGGCCAACATAGATTAATTAAGCAAGTATATTTTATGTTGCCTTGCCGGCGTCGCCGAGCGGTCTCGACTGTTGTCTGCCGTGGGGGCATTGAGTCGGCACCCGGGTTCGGTTGTTTCAATCTCCTTTCCTATGTTTGTCAGCCTCTTCTTCACTTTCTCTTCGGTCTGAAGCCTTGCCATAATGGCTTCCTAAGGAAGGCCCCGGGAAACCCCCTCAGTATCTTTACCAGGGAATTCTGGGAGTTCTACTGAACTCCATAGAATGTGGACCTGTCTCCGGACAGACGGACTATCGATGGATGGATTTTATGTTGTAATGAGAAATAAATTTAACGGGCAGGAAAATTGTTAAGAAATGAAAACCAAAGACTGCACATAAATAAACAAACAAATCAAGCCTTAAGGGAGGGTAAATTGGGCTGATGAATTCAGAAGAAGGAGTTTGCCAACAGAGGGAATCGGGAACGTCCGTTTCGTCCTTCGTAGGAAGTCATCAGCCAGATCCACCCTCTCTTGATAAGAGACCCAAAAAGGCATGATTTGTTTATTTATGTGCAGTCTTCGGTTCATTTCTTATATTTTACTTTAGAATACAAAACCTTTATAAAACTAAAGTAGATAATGCAGATATTTATCATGAGTTAATATAATTCAGAATAATTAAATTTTGAACCTACTTTAAGTTATTCTAAATTTTCTAAATTTAATTTTAAAAATAAGATTAATTTTCATAAATTTACAGAAATATAAGACAGTAATTTTCAAAATAATTGTTCTGACTATACTGCAAAATAATAATTAAATACTATTTATTTATTTTCAATAAAGCAAAATTCGAATATTTAAAGTATTTTAATAATTTGAAAATATAAATTATATATATTTTACAGCCAATTCCAAAAAAAGATCGGGAGTGACGTCAGGCGTAGGATCTGTATTCTGTGATGGTGAGATGATCTAAGCATCTGTCTTTCATGCTAAGGTTCGCTGGATCGATTCTCCTACATGTCTTTTTTTTTTTTTTTTGTTTTCTTTCTCCCTCTCCAGTTTTTTATTTTTTAATTAATCCTGTTTAAATTACTTATATTTTAATTTTATTCTCGCCAGTCAAATCACACGACCACACAAAGACTGACCTTTACGATTAACTTTAAAGTATATTTGAGGAGACACATGTGAGCTAGTGGAAGCAGCCATGATGTCAAGTAGTTCCACAACTTAACCAATGGAATGACTGATTTTTACTAGTTTGAAAATTTCCCCCAAAAATAAATTTAAACACTTCATTACATAGCAGTACAAACTTAAGTAATTTCACATCATACAAAACCTTTTGCTTACAGAACGATATTTATAGAACCAATTTTTTTAAAGAAAGATAGAACTATAGGATATTGTGTGTTTCGGGCTACCGGATATTGCGTAACTTGGTTCAATGACGTCACTCCCGATTTTTTTCTGAAACTGGCTTTAGACGTCTTTATTTTCAGATACAGTAATACATTGAGAAATGGGCATAATCCGTTCCAGAACCGAGCTCTCAAATCTTTTTTTGCCATAAGAAATAACAGAAAAAAAATTAATCCGTTCCGACCCTCTAAAAATTCCCTTATTAGTGCTAATAATAATAAGGGAAAATTTGTTTTTAATTGCCATAGAGACATACATACACACAAAAAAATTATAGCATTCAAGGATTCTGTGATGTAAAATAAAATGTGGTTTTAATTTTGAGTTCCTACTGACAGACGATACAGTAGCGGCTAATGGCGGTATTTGAGGAGGAGGAGAAGGAGGGAGGGAGGAAAGAGAGTTGGCCCGGAAGGATTTACGTTCTTGATAGCATCCTTCTGCTTTAGGATGGTACATATCGTGGATGTACTGCGATTATACATGCGTGCTAGATCACTCATGCGGGCACCACGCTCATATTTATCGACAATTTCATGGTTTATTCACATGGTCATCATACGTTTATTCTTCTCACTACCATCCTTACCACTCACTTTCTTGGACTCATCACTATTATGAAGAATAATGCACAAAATAGAGAGAAAATCACGTAGATATCGCAAACAAAATGCTGAAGACTCGCGGAGATGCGTACGGAAGTCGACGAACACGTGAAGTGAACTAGAGAGGCGGCGTGGGCTGCTCTGAGTGCTCTGCCACCTAGCGTCGGCGTCCGTAAGCGTGCTCGTATCTCTAATCTACTCGTATCTCAAAGCAAAAATTTGCTCGAAGGCTTACTCGTATCTCACTTGTATGTCGGGACGCTCTATCTCAAGGAATTATTGTATTATAAAATTTCTTCTAAATTGAACTCAAATTAAAAAAAAAATAAACAGAATAAAGAATTAATTTTATTTCTTTTTTTAAAAAAAAAATTGATATTAGTAAAATACTTTATATTTATCTTATATCAAAACTTCCTTTACCTATTTTATTTAATGTGGATCCGGTAGCCAAGTGATAAGGCTCTTCACTGCGGGCGAGTGAGAATGTTCCACGCTAAATTCTTCTCTAGACGGGGTCCTAGGGTCCACCCTGCCCTCTATAGTATGAGTAAAAATTGGTTTATTTCCCAGGAGTATAGGCGATCAAGCGTTGGCCTGACCACCCAACCTCATCTCAGTCCGGAGGTCAATGAAATGTTGGAACCCTTACCTCCAGCGCCCCCTTGGGCCATAGTGGGATTCACCTATCTATTTATCTATTACCAAATTTCAAATATAATTCACCTTTTCATAGTTTAACTATAATTAACAAACTAATTCAAATCAAATATACAATTAAATTGTAAATAAAATCGGTACGATAATAAATATAAAAAGGATGATCATATAGGTAGTGACATAATTTAGTTGATAAAACAAATTAAAAAACCTTTTTAAGATTAGATAATTTAGAATAGAACCCAAAATAGAAAAAAATAATTAAATATTATATTTTACTAAGATATTCATGATTTCGTACTATAACGATTTTAAATGTAACTTATTCTATCAAAATTTTGTATATTGGAAAACACAGTTATTATCAAAAAATTACAGACATAAACAGTCAATTATATAGTAGAAATGACATTTAATATAAAATTAAATTTAGCTTAACAAAAATTTGAAAAAAGTCTGATTATCATGAAATTACAGATTTATCAGAATATTATATATTTATTAACATTTTAGATACTTATTAACATATTACATACTTAATAATATACTAACAATTTAGCAATCGTTTGAAAAAATTATATTAATAAAATAAAAGCATTACATCGGTCTGACGTGCAGCCTGTGTGCCGGTACCCGGGTTCAAATCCCAGTCTAGAGCATGGATGTTTCCTCTTTCTCCCTGGGACTTACTATCTCAAGAGTTATTTCTGGACGGGCTGTGAATCTCGTCCCCCCTCTGGAATTCCCTGGCCTCACCCTGTCGTTGTCAGGTAGGACTAACACGTGGTCCATAGTTGGCCAAAGTCGATGAAAGAAGAAGAAAAGCATTACTAAGATAAAATCCATTTTTTAAATCTAAAAAAAAAGACCTCTTATCTATATATATTTGTATTTCTCAATAGATGAATAAATGTAGCATTCCTTTCGGCGTCAACTGATGCCGAAACTGATGCCCGGAAAACAGCCTTTTTTAAAAAAGTAATAAAGAATGGCATGGTTTTATGGTTGTCGTCTGAATCATCTCTTTCCGCTAACGATATCATAAACGATTCAATGGCTTCTTCAACCCTGCCCTTCAATGAAGTTCTTCGGTCTTCAGTATATGATCAATGGCCTTTTTTCCAATTATCTGCCGTAACGTTTTCGAGAGCTTTCTGCGTCTTCAGAATTTCAATGTCAGTCAAGTTAAACCGGCCGCTCTCTTTTTTTTGCCCTGCGTTTCGAACAACGGGTTAGGCTTAGAGGTAAGTGATGCGACTGCATCCTTTTTCAGCACTGAATGAGATGAAACAGCAGCCGTTTTATTATAGAGGTCCTCTTTGGTCAAACGATAACCAGACGACTTGAAATGAATAAAAACATTCCTAATGATTCCGCTAGATTGACTTCTAAAGATTTTGTTGGCACAAACGAACAAAGATCTGTTTTCAGCAGCCGCCAGCTTCGAAACGAGTAATTGGAATTACGCGGAGAAAGTAATGATCAGTCGTTCACCATATAAGGAGTTGCCTCCACAGATAGAGTGAACGGACTAGTAATGGTCAGTCATTCACTATATAAGGAGTTGCCTCCACAGATAGAGTGAACGGACTAGTAATGCTCAGTCATTCACCATATAAGGAGTTGCCTCCACAGATAGAGTGAACGGACTAGTAATGGTCAGTCATTCACCATATAAGGAGTTGCCTCCACAGATAGAGT
>JAFIDM010132395.1:0-18960 GCA_023159025.1 Thereuonema tuberculata
TCTATTGCATGCCCCTAACGTTTTCGTTTTAAATCCTACAAGTATTTAAAACTTGTAAAAAAAAACAAAAAACTTTTGCTTCTCCAGATTACAAGTATTCTTCAGTCTCCAGCGAATAGATTAAAATCATTCAAAATATATTATTTTCATCTGAGATTGGAGTGAACTGTATCATGTGTTTTTAGAATGATACCTTATTATTGTGTAAATTTTCAACTTGGTTATCGTGTGCGACAAATATTTTTTTTAAAATTAAAAGGTTTAAAAAATACAATCTATAATTACATAAAATTTCATTATTTGTTTCGAACGCCTTATGGTGTCCATTATGAAATAAAAAGAAATTTTTATTTGAGAAAAAAGAAAAATCGTTGGTATTAAAAAGGTTTAATAATAGGCCGGCATTAAAGGTTTTAAAACAAAATTATTGACATGGCTTAGTCAAAGGTACAGGTAGATATGATAAGCGCACATATCAAAAATAAGCTATTTATCTTTGTTCCCAAACATTTGAGAAAGGGCACAGTCAGGCATCCGAAACTAGTAGCGATATTTAGTTTTTTGAATTATAAGCATTTAGATTTTATGTTTAAATTTTTATTTCCCTAAATTATATACTCCCCCAAACGGGTCCTAGAAATCACCCGGACCTGTGTAAAATGAGTAGGCCTATAGGTTATAGAAATTGACACATGAGAGTTGACCAATATTTTTAAAAAACAGAGTAAATTGATACCTTCATATCGACAGAAACAAACGCTTAACAATGACAGGAAACTAATAAAAATAATAGTTACTTCTAATATATGGGATTTTCATAATTACCTAATTAAATAATGATTTGATATTGCCTTTTATAAAAATGATTAATAATAACTGAAATTTGCATAAACTTCTAATTATCAAATAATGCGCTAGTTTCATACCAACCTTTCAATAGTAAATTCTGAGACAGTTGCTGTTGTAAGTTTTGACATTTTTCAATGTATCTGTTGGCAGCAAAGTAAAGGCTCAAATGTAATTTTAAGTTCGATAATACTTAAGGGGCACAGCAAATATATGGGCACCCCTGATCTAAATCATTAGGGATCTTTTCTTGTGAAACCTTTCACTTACTTCAAAGATTTCAGGTTTGCTGAAAGAGCAGTTTTAGATTTACAATAATGTAAAACCTTTTTAAGCTTTTGCTTTAAAAAAAAACGGTGCAATTTTTGCTGTTTTGACATCATGTGCTAATTAACTTTTAACTTCCGTCCATTTCCTATCTTTGGAAATAGCCCCCTAAACAGATAAATTGATGTTATTGTTTTTCAGCTGACTCAAGAAATTCATCAAGCTAAAATCCCCTCCCTCTAATCGCCTGTTTAGTTTTATTTTTAGTTTCCTTAAGAATAAACTAAACTAAAAAGATCTTAAAATAATTAAATATTTAATTGCGCATGAAGGTAATTGGCTACGGATTCACCAATTATTTGTCATAACGAAGTTTCGAGTTTATTACTTAATTCTAACTAAACCTAATACCAATGCAAAAATTTGGTAACAAGTTATCCTTCCCATGGAGCATTAACATCAATTTATCTGTTTAGGGGCAATGCAAAGATAGGAAATGGACGGAAGTTAAAAGTTAATTAGCACTTGATGTCAAAACAGCAAAAATTGCACCGTTTTTAAAGCAAAAGCTTAAAAAGGTCTTACATTATAAAACCACGGAATGTTTGTAAATCCAGATTTACAATAGTTATTGAGTTTTTAAAGACAATCTTAGTTTGGAAGCTTTCATTTTTATTTCCTTAACTAATAGTCCGACATTTACCAAAAACTAAAGAGTTTTTCTTTGTAAAAAGCTACAACTACTTCGAAATTTAACTTACCAGTTTGTAAAAAAACGTAGCAAATTGGCAGTTGAAAAAAAATGTTTTAATAAATTTTTAATATATATATTATGAGAACTCTAATTTTTATTACTATCTGTCTGTAGCAGTGTGGGGACAGACTTGTAAGGTGGAGAAGTGGGAAGTGAATTTCATGAGAAAGGAAAGAAGGTCAACTTAAAGATACCCATGTCGTGTTTAAATCCAAATAACCAACTTATCAAACTTAAACAAGATGGGTCATGCCGTTTTAGCGTAATGAGCAAACAACGAGAAGAATTTTGATATTCATAGAATAAAATTGCTCAATAAAAGGTTAAAAAAATATGAGAACAGCGTTTTCATTAGTTTCAATGTTTTCATTATCGAAATAAAATGGTGATCAGAACAATAGAAAAGATTTCATTTTGATCTTGAGAATTCGAAAATTGAAAATAAAACAGATAAATAAAGTTCAAAATTTAAAGCAATTAGTTATTTGCAACTGCAAAGCCATAATTAACAAACTAAGTATGGAGACAAGAACAAGGAGAAAACATGAAGATCCTGCTTCATTTTGATCAATTTCAGTTTGTCGAGTACTCTACAAGAGAAATAATCAGTGGAATAATAACCCTTATATAATATTTATATTAATATTAATAACCCTTATATATAATCTTTATATAATATTAAAGAAAACATATTTGTATGTATGTCATAGATATCTAGATAACATCTTAGGTTAATAATAACATTTATGTATGTTTATTAATTATTCATTCTGCTAATCTCTGAATTATCGTTAGGTCTATTCTTTGTGGGGAAGAACTAAAATGAAGTAAGCATTTGTTGGATGTCATTGCTTTGTCCCGAAATGGTACTCGTCAGAAATCTGAGACAGACTATTAAATCCTAACCATTTTATAAAAGCAAACCAATAAGGATTAACAGAGATTAATAACCTTCTTTAGATATTGATCGAATTCATTGTTGGGTTTTAAAATTTTTCATGACAATTTTTAATAACTTTTTCAGCTAGAGAATTTGAATGTAATTTATATTTTCATCAAACTGGGCGGATCATTGTATATCAGAAGGGCATAACCCAGACCCAGAAGTTAACATAATTATTAAAAATCAAGGAGAAACACAGTAGATATGTCATTGAAGCCTGCATTATAAAATCATTCAAACGCATGAATAAGGACAATGAATACATAGTTAACCCCAACACATTACCATTTTTTTAAGATATCATTAGAGGTCAAGAAGAAAAATTTCGATAAAAACCTTAGGATTAGGGTAAAGTGACCAAATGTCGGCCACATACTACAAATAACCAGAAAATAAAAGATCTGATGACTTAGTTTATATGACTGAAATAAATTTTTAGATTTATTGTAATTTTAATGAAATAAAGAAGTAAGGTATTACGAAAAATACCTATTATTAAAGTTAACTGTGCTTTAAATATTAAAACCTTGCAATGTGACCAAATGTCGGCCAGGGTGCCTTAAAGTCGGCCAGGGGATGACCAAATGTTGGCCAGTTAAAAATAATCATCAGTTAAACATTGCTGTTCACAGGAATTTATTTAAATTAATCTCATTTTAACATTTAGAATACAAATTTATGTAAAAAATATTATGAAAATGTTAATTTTTTTCTCCTTGTTAGATTTTGGGAGTTTTCTTTCTTCTTCTTCAACTCTTGTTTCTGTTACTGTTTTTCGCTTTCTCTTTTTTTTAGGTATTCAGCTTTCTCTTTCTTCAAAGCAGCTGCTTTAAGCCTATTTTCTCTTTTTTTTTTATTTGTAGCTCTCCATTTTCTTTTGCAGCTTTCAGTTTCATTTCATATACCACATCCAATGTTAGTATAGAATGTTTATTGTAAGTAATTTATTGTAATTATTGTAACCTTATTTTATCCATGGTACGAAAGTGTTTTCTGGAATTTTAAAACTTAATATGTTTAATAATACAATTCTTTGCTCTGATCGTTTCAATGTGCAATAACCTAGCCTATAGTGGAAGTATTGCAATAAGAGATGAAACGAAATTAATTTTCCTATGCATTTTCTAGCCAAATTGTCCTTCTCCAAATTAAAAGGACGTTAATAGTAATATTTCCCTTTTTAAAAAAACATTTTATGGCTATGCCTCTGTGGATTCGGAAAAAACTAGGGATTTCCTAGTTATGCTGTGAGATCTAGGCTAAGCGTTGATAGAAATGTAAACCTCGGATACTAACCTCTATTTAAATATATCACATAATTTTTTTTTTTTTGTAAAATAAATTTCTTTTCAGCCTACGTGTATTCATATATTCGAATAGAAATATAGACCTAATCATCCTTTTAATAGGGAAAAACTGTACATACAGATGCTGGTCGGTCAGTATGTTTGTGTGTCATCCCAGTAGCGCTATA
The DNA here is from genome assembly GCA_023159025.1 of Thereuonema tuberculata. Taxonomy (NCBI): domain Eukaryota; kingdom Metazoa; phylum Arthropoda; class Chilopoda; order Scutigeromorpha; family Scutigeridae; genus Thereuonema; species Thereuonema tuberculata. Next base: position 4,285 of record JAFIDM010132395.1, read on the forward strand.
GACATAGCATTTAAGCAAGAAACAAAAAACAAGGTGGCGCCACCAACATTTCCGTGTCATCTTAACAGCGCTATTCTTTGTGTGGATCGACATTATTTTAGGGCATGAGGTTAACTTATAATGATGCTATAATGACTCACACATCTTTTTGACTCTTCAAGCATATTTCGAAACCAACCTCTAAATATAGATATTTACATGCTTGCAAGAAGTACCATGATCAAAATACATATGATGTTTTATTGCTTAGTCATCAGTCAAATTATACTTGGGCTGTTATGGAAGGCAGGGCTTTCAAAAAAATGAGCGTAGAACATCGTTTTCAATCTTGGGTTTTTGAAAAATATGGAATCTGTTTTACTTCCGTGAATATTTCACGGGTTGCCACTAGTCTTTAATAAGTAAGATAGGTGTTTATATTTTTTTAATAAACTGTTAAGTAGGCTAAGCTACATGCTAACAAATAAATAATGGCCAACATTTGGTCAATAGCTGGCCGACATTTGGGCCATCCATGGCCGACATTAGGGCAACTTGAAATAGGAAAATAAAATTTTAATACTGAAGCGCTTTAAGGTAATAAATACTACTTACTTAGGAAATAACGTTAAAATTCAGCTGAGTGTTTGCTAATATCAAAATCATACAAAAAACATGAAGACTAAGTATTGCTTTGGCTTGGAGAAAATGAATTCTCAACTTAGCAATCTGAAGAATCTCGCCAAAACAATCGTTTCCCGCAACAATCAATCTCACGTCTTCGATAAGAGCTCAAAGTAAATGGCGACAACTGGAGATGACAATTGCAACTAAGATAGGACGGTAGTCCAAAGATGTAAAAACCGCCCAAAACGAAAAAAAAAACAAAGCTAGACCACTATGTGTTTCTTAAAATACAAAAAACATTTGATGGCCAACATTTGGGCACCGGCCGACATTTGGTCACTTTATCCTATGTCAATAATTGAATATGTCAATAATGACCATGATTGTAATATATGAAGTTATTATTGGAAAGAAAACTCAATAATATATAAATTTTAACAATAATTGTTTATGTCAATAATAACACATAATACGTGATTGTAATTTAGTAGTATTAAGTTACTTTACTGGAAAGAAAACTCAATAACGTATTAATTTTAACAATAATTGTTTATGTCAATAATAACACATAATAAGTGATTGTAATTTAGTAGTATTAAGTTACTTAATTAGAAAGAAAACCCAATAACGTGTCAATCTTATTCTCAATAAAAATGAGGGATTCTTTTCTGTAGTATTGAGACAAACTCCAAAGTTATTTTTGGAAAAGGAAAAGGCTGAAAAAGCGAAACGATATGGTTTCGCGAAATATCGCCGAAATATAAAACGAAGAAGTTTAAATGGTGTAGTATTAAATAATCTAAATAGAACGTAAGTTATGAAGTACATCAGGACACTGTTAGGAATCTAAGAATAGTCAACACAAATCTTAGGGTTCAAATAGATTTATTTCAATCAACGCATTTCGAAAATAAAAAAGGAAAGACAAAATAGATTAGCATTCAGTTATTAGAGAACGGTTGTCTTTCGAAGGAGTTTCTAATGAAAATTTTATTATCTTCAAATGCATGTTTCCTAAATAAGATAGAATTTGAAATATAAAGACTTTTTAATACAGTCAATTTTCAAGAAGATCTTTTCAAAAGTTCAGCAGTTAGCAAACACAGACATGAATAGACTTCTTTTCAAAGTTAGACTTTTCTTTTCGTTAACCAATTTTTGATCTTTTACTGTCGTTTATAAATTAGAGAAACTTAAAAATCTCTCTTAAAAATAAAAGGTTGAACATTGTTGACTTTATATTTTTATAGATATTTAAAAAATCAAAATTATCGACTAATTTCATAATTAACTTTTAAGAAATTATTAAAAAATTATATGAATTTCATTTAAAAATCCAAAGATTTCTAAAGATTATAATATTCAGTTAAATACAATCTTCCAAAAGGAAAAACTGACTTATATACGTTATAACAGTATTTATAAATTATGACGATTGCTCTTTTCTCATGAGGAAATTAACTATTTTTTTCTAATATTTAATAATTATAAAATAAAGTATCATTCATCGTGTGCATCTTTATTTTAAATTAAAATACGGACTATACACACAAAAGAATCCTACAAAACTAGTTTATAAATGACATATTTCCCGAATGTATTCCTCAGATTTCAAATAACTAAAAAACAAATAAATATGACCAGTCTTTATTTGATACTACCACAATACCTAACAGCTACTCATCGAATGCCATTGAAACGGATAGTTATCTTAGAAAATTTTGTGAGTCGGTTATTATTAAGTTACTTCCTTTTTATAACACAGATGTATCTATTCATAATGCTTTGGAATATGACATTAGATGATATCAAGTATTGTTACTTATTATCAGATGTGAATATTATTGAATTTGATATTCGTTATTCGGCCACGCTGGAATAACTTGTATGATATTCTATTTTATAATTTTTTTTTTATTTTCCAAATACATTTATGAAATTAAATCTAATTGGACCGTCTAAGATTTGTTTAGACTATTCTCAGATTTCTAACAGTGTACTAAGGTATTGTTTCTTATTGTTGAAAAACTAAAACAATGATTTTCAAATAGCATTATGAATTAGTCGAAAAAAGGAACGTTTCAAAGATAATACTGAGACAGAAATTATAAATTTCACTTTTTATTTTTATCAAATATTACAAAAAAAAATTATTTTTAACTATATTCACTTGGCTATTAATTAAGATAAATGAAAATTAAAGAAATGAAATGCTTGCAAAGAAATTAAAAAAAAAAATTGTTGTTGAAATTCGGGATTTTTTTTTGGGGGGGGAGGGTATTTTGTTATTATATATAAATAAGTGATTTTTTTGTACTATCACGCTTGATTTTTTTTTTTTTACATTCTAATACTATCAGCTTCAAAAGTCAACATTTACTTACCTAAATAATGGACACATGAGTCAAATTCTTATTTTTCTTTGATCTGATTTAAGGAAATATAAGAAGAAAAAAAACTCTGATCTGATTCAAGGAAATATGAGCTCACTGATATTAAAATACATTTCAATAAATTACTGTGCAAAGTAGTTCTGTTAAGTTGCATCTCTTTTCAAGACTGAACCAAATAAAGAGATTAAAATAAAACTTTCTACTTTTAACCCCTTGATTTCTGAGAAATTCTCTATACGTTTTGGTTATTGGAAGCTGAGTGGGTCTAGTCGTGCCTGGCGATTAAGTCTTGATAAGGGTAATAAAGTTAGTAATATGTAAATGTTTTAAACGAGAAAATGTAGTTTCTTTTAAAAAGAAGAGATACAATTCAGCAATTGTAGACAAACTACTGTCGAAGATGTCTTTCCGCCTATTGCGAGGCGTAATCATTGAACATTTATACCTAAATATATTTTACGTAGGTTCATGCGTAGACTCAGTTTGGAAGGAGTCCACGTGTAAATGCGAGTGCTCAATATAGGTGAGCTTCAGATAATCGAAAAATACTATCCTCTCTACACTAAATTTCAAAATCAATCAGTAGCCATAAATTATTATTCCAAACAACTAACTGATTAAATTTTTTGACAATATGAAACGTGATGTGAGATGATTCGAATGAATGTTTCGTGATTTCTCTGTTGATGGCAGCAACTGTTGAAGAGACATTCAAAGAGAAGAAAACGGAAAGGTAATAAAGGTTTTAGAAAAATACGAAATCAAATCAACGTCAGATTGGATAGTAAATAACATTCAAAATTTATTGAAATCTGTCGATTGAATTTATTGAAAAAGATTTATTACCTCCATTATTGAAGTAGATTATTAATCTAGTTCTTAACTCTGCTTAAAACAGTCTTAAAAATAAAAGGTTTAAAGATTAAAGAGTGAAATACCGAAATTTAAAACAAACTAAAGTATATCCTAACTTATTCACACCAAAGCAAACAAAATCCTGGCGAACAAAACGTTTTGCTGGCAAGCCAATCGGAGAATCAGTGAATGCTAAGAATCGTTAACATTTTCTGTTATTTATAAACAGATACCCAATATTTTTTTTTTTTTTTTTGTTTTGGAAATTTTATAACGAATTTTTGTGTGTATCATATTAAAATTTACCTTCTATAAATACGGATATATTTAGGAATAAGCAGAACTAAGGATTAACGTCAAGATTCTAATAATCCATGGAGAAACCCAACATTCATAAAAAGATTAAATTGATTCTTTAAACTTTAAGCTGTGTTTCTTGCATCATTTCATTTTTCTGGAAGATTTCTGTTGTTGTTGTTTGTTTTTTTTTTTGAGAAAAGTCTTTATTTTAATGTGCCCAGCTTTTAAAAATGAATTCCCTAAGCTTTTATTCACTTCAAAATAATTTCTTAAAAAAAATTATTTTTTCCTAATTGCTTGAGGTTAAAAAAAAATGATTTAAACAATAATAAATATGTTTCTTAAAAATATCCATACAAACTAACAAACTGAAGAAGTCATTAAAAAGAAATTTATTAAATTACATTTTTATTAAAAGAAATAAATAATTACCATTGATTTCCATTACTTTACTTTTGTCTGTATTTGGAATTAAATTTATCTCCTTTTCATATCAGTTGGACAGCACATTTCTTTCACATTTCTTTCGTACGCTGAAAATGTTTATTGACCGAACAATGGTCCATGTTTGTGAGACGAATACGACCAAACATGTTTGTGAGATGAACAAAATGTTTGTTTACCAAATAAAATTGTTCGTTCAACGAAAAAAATGTTTGGTCAACAAACAAAATGTTTGCAAACGTTTTGTTTGCTTTGGTGTGCGTCGCTTGTATTCAAAAGCATTGAAAAAACATGCCAAAGCAAAATGTTTTTGTTCCGAACAGTTTTGTTTGCTTTGGTGTGCGTCCAACCTAAGCGATTCATTGCTTAATGACGTCAGTTATGACTAAATGACTAAACATAAACTTTAGTGGTATTTCACTCTCTTAACCCATAAACCTTATAATCTTAAGATTATTTTAAGCAGAGTTAAGAACTAGATTAAGATTTACTTCAATAAATCCAGTGAATAAATCTTTTTCAATATTTTCAATAGTTGTCATTGACAGATTTCAATATATTTTCAATTTTATTTACTATCCAATTTCACGATGATTTGATTTCAAATTTTTATAAAATTTTTAATATATTTCCGTTTTCTCATCTTAGAATATCTCTTCAACAGTTGCTGCCATCAACAGAGAAATCACGAAACATTCAGTCGAATCATCTCACATCACGAAATATTCAGTCGAATCATCTCGGGTCAGGAAATATTTAGTCGTATCATCTCAAATCACGAAACATTCGGTCGAATCATCTCCCATCACGTTTCATATTGTCAATAAATTTAATCAATTAAATCACTATTTAAATTAACGATTTATTACAACAAACGTAAAACATCACTTATTTCAACAAAAAAAAAACGACTGACGAATTTCGTTATTTTTTTTTTTTTTAATTTTCCTTATTCTTAATTGAAACGAACTCAATATAGTTAAAACTAATTTTGTAATATATGATGAAAATCACAGTTAAATTTATAATTTGTGTCTCAGTTTTATGTTTGAAAAATTCTCTTTTTCGATTTATTTATTGATTTATTTTAGTGTTTTAGACCGCTTATAAATGTAATATCACATGTAATATCACAAATACTATTTCGGTACTTTTGAAAACATTTTTCTTTGTTTTGTTTTTTTAAAAACATGAAGCACTAATCATCATTTGAATATATGAAAATTTCCATGTTGCTATCTATGCTCATGCTCAAATAGACACTATTCTTCTAAAGCTTTTAATAAAGACCAAATAAATTCAATTGCAATCTTTGAAACAGTTTTTTTTTCGAGAAATCGAAACTCATTAAAAAAATTATTGAAAATGGTGAATTCGCGTAGTATGCTATCCCTACAAAATGTGTTCAGAGTATTGATGGTTTCATTTCAACCATACACTGACCTTTCAATTCTTAAAGTATCTTCTCTAAAGCTTTCAATAAACACTTCTTTATAACATGTTTTATTTTTTTGAGAAATCGAAACTCATTAAAAATTATTCCCTTGGGAAGTTTCCATATTGATATCCCTACAACATGTGCTCAGAGTATTGATGGTTTTATTCCAACCAGAAAATGACCTTTCAATTCTTAAAGCCATCAGATAATATTCAAATTAACAGAATTCCAAAATAGATTTTCTAAAAAACATTCACAATATATTCAAATATTTATTACCTTTACAACTGTAAACCAATATCATCTTTTTAGCTGTAATATTAGTAATTTCTTGATCATTTATTCATTCGAAACAAATAAAGTGAAAACGAGGCTTATTAGTTCAAAGCAGAAATCAAAATGGAAATTTACTGAAAACAAGAACTAATTCAAGCAAACCTATTTTAAAGCTGATAAAATATAACTGATGGTACTAATGTATTTCAAGTACAATTTTTAAAAATATCAATATACTATTAGCTTATATCGATAATATCTTAATACTTTTAATTTTGTATCTCCGTTTTTCCAAGAGCAAAACGTGATAATCTAAGGTAAATTTGATTTCATAGAGATTTTCAAATTAGTTATACTTTTCTTTTTTAAATTTGAGAAATCGTCGTGAAAATTTTTGAAGGAATAGCACAGAAGTAATGAATGAGATTATAATGATTTGAGAAAAATTAGGAAAAATCTGTTTTCCTAAGATTTGTACGCACAGAAGAAAAGAAGAAAAGAGATTTTTAGATTATTATGAGTAAACAATTAGCACAATCTTCGAGAAAAGAAACCCTATTTTTTAAAGTCTAAAATTCGTTGTAGTGAGTAAATGACTTAAATTTCCATTCAAATTGTAAGATGTATATTTAAAACGATTAATGTTTCTTTACAAAAACGTTAAAAATTTATCATATTTGAATCTAAAAATGTATAATTTCTAGCTGTATAATAATAACCAACCACATATAAAGTCTCGAAACATTATGAGAATGAAAACAAATCGAAGTTTAGTGGCTTCACGTTGCTTCTCCCTGGCTTTCTTCAATCCTTCTAAGATCAACTCTTTTTCACAATCAACTATCTTTTTTAAGAGCAGCGGAGCATCTATGTTAATGAATATATTTGACATTTAGAAATGCTGATGTTTAGATGAAAGAATCTGCTTTTATTTGAGAAACATTTTCAGCCAGATTTGCCACTCTCAACAAATATCAATTTCAGATAAAAAGATAATTTTCTCTTGATTTTGGTGTTTTAAAAATTACAATTAAGTAAATAAAATAATTTTTAATATCGTTAATAGAAAAGTAAAGAACAAACCACAAAGTAAAAGAAGTTATAATTGTCGTCCCAAATTATGACTACGGGTAAATAATAGAATCATAAATAGTTATAGGAGAAAGAATTATATTGTAAATTTTATCTATAATAATAGTTTTCGTTTTTATCTATAGTGATCATGGTTAATTTACAGTGATTTCCGAGAATAGTTTCTCGATACTTGAACATTATTTGTTCACTTTTTATTTCACTCACGAAATAACATTATATTTTGAAATATTTAGTTATCATTCACATTTAAAATACAAATCGTTAATGTAGGCGGATGGATATAACTATTTTGTTTTATATACACATTTTTATATAGCCTACATAGACATTTGCTTCATCTAGATTCGTATTAAGTGAAGTTCTAGTAATTATAAAAATATATACTTTGTTCATGAGCTACCATGGGAAAAGCAGAGCCTCATGAGAACTAAAATAAATTAATCTAAACTTTTCCTTTGCATTTTCAGTCGCTATTCTTTGATACAGGGTTTCTATCAGGGTTTTTAGCAGACCAAGATAAATTTTTTTATCTTGATATTTTTGTTTGTTTTGAAAAGTATCTTTAGTATTTTCTGTACATTCTTTCTCTTTTTCTTATACGAATGTACTTGTGGAATTTTTGCAAGGTTTAAACCTAGAGGAAATTTAAATGATTTGAGAAACTGAGATATTGGAAAGAATAATCTAGAATCAAAACAAACAACACATGGAACAAAGTGAATCAATCCTTTGTCTCGTATGTATGTTCTTAGAATATGTTTTTTCTTTTTTCTTCTAAAGGAAAAACAAGAACCGTAAACTCAAGAAATGTGTCCCTTTCTATAAACATTTAATCAACATATGAAATCTACTATCATTATTACTTAAAAAATTAAATTGTAAAAACTTTACAAATTAAGAAACAAATTACTTTCTTTGAAAATGCTAACTTAAACAAAGGATACAGAAAATAATTAAAATTTTTGCAATAACTATCGTATTTCGAGTTTTATTCATATAATATTATAAACATTTCATTACAAAATCAAAAAAGAACCAAATAAAAGAACTTTTAAAGAATTCATGAAAATTCCTTTTATTTTTTTTCTTTGGTTGATTTTAAAAATTTAATTAACAAAAAAAGACTAAAAAAAAAAGCCTGCATTATTTTCAAATTGAAATTTCTGCTGAAAGAGAACGATACAAATTTTTTCACTTTTTAAAAACTAAAATAAATTAAATTTAAACATCTACCTAAATTAAAAGTTGAAATAGCATTAATCATATCGAATGAATTGCAAATGAATGGATTTCATACAAGGTTGAACTGATCATATTAGCAATCCATTTTTTTAGTTCCTAATCGTTTTGTGCATCGAAAGTTGTCGTGTTTTCGTAGTTTTCTCGGCAGGGAACCACTTGGAGCAATGAATTTTAATTAGAACTAGTGATAATATATAGGCACCGTCAACGATTTGACGGCTTTTAGATGAGATAGTGTATTTACGCTGGTCATTTGTAAATTTCTTCAGTCATGTCCAGGTATGTCTCTAACGACTCTTCAGGTAGTCGCTGGAAAAAAATGAACATTGAAATTTAAATTTAAATCTAGTAGGCAAAAATTAATGAGATATTTTCTTTTTTCTCTGGTAGTTCTCTGATTGCGCCACACACACACAAAGGGAGTGATAAGAAACAATAATTTTGTAGTCCTGAGGCCTAATAGATAGGACATCTGTCTTCGGATGAAAAGGTTGCATGTTCGATTTCCGTCGGGAACGTTTCATTGTTGTGATTTTTTTCGTAGGAAATGAACGTAGGAAATTAGACAGACCGAGAAATAAAAGCTTTTAGTATTGTAGATTACTCACTTTTACTACGTCCTAACGGAAAGAAAATAAACGTCATTCAGGCCTATTCTGTAAGCATCTCGTTACGTGACAACAACCGGTTAACAGATCTTTTACGATAATTCTGATTCTGTAATGCCGTAAAGAGCTCATGAAATCGTTAGGAATAACAAGTTCTCGCTACCAGTTATACCCTGGTTTCACGGGAGAAGAAGTCGATGCATAAAACTAGTTCAGTCCTGTGACGTATGATTCTGACGTATTCCTAAACGAATTATCGTACCGTGAGTTATTTCACGGGATAAGAAGAAAAACCAGTTTTTTGCAATGCATCCGGTTTGAGTTATTGTGCAATGTTTCCAGGAACCGTAATAAATCAAAATGGCGCCAACCGGCAAAGTTATTGTTTCGCAGCAAGGGCAAAAACAAACGTTTGTTTTTATGTTTATGTTTATGATATTGCAGCTCCAGAGGCTCGAAAATATCAATTTTTCATTCCATATTAAATTAGCAATCTTGTTCTTGATTTCCTCGCAGGTTTTCTCTATCTCATACGATTCAGTTAATTCTATCTTTATTTTTTCATAAATTCGACGATTTCGCTTCATTCGCCTCAGATTATCAATATTTTCTCACCACATTTCCAGTAAATTTACAGTTTCACCTTCACTCCATTCTGTATGTTGTTTTCGTTGAGGCGTGGTGGGAACGAAGGCTGCCATGTTTGTAACGACTTTATTCGGTATACCTACTTGTCACAACTCGGACAGCACTACCGACTTCCGCCCTGTCTGGTCACGTCGTGATCAAAAACGAGAAAATGCGAAGAATCCAGTTTTTAGTCGTTCTGTGAAACCAGGGTATTAGCGAGCCTCATGGAGGTGCAGTTATGGCATAACGAGAACATGAATGCAGCTTTCCTGATGATATATAAGAGAAGAAGAGCATGAAATGAGTTAGGAATTGAATTGTGTTTCTCGAAAGTGACAAAAAAAATAAAAGAAATAGAGAGTTAACCGTTAGGACATGAACAAAAAAATGAATACCCAATCGTGGGCCAAACCTACCTCCGCACTAACGTTGTGAATACTACAGAAAAACAAACAGTGAAATTATTCGAATATTTTGATTGGATTCATCATCGGATGTGAAGTTGTATTAAAAATAATATATCTATATGAAATCTATGTAGTCTCGACGACATAAGTATAAACCCACTTTTAGTGGCTATCTAGTGACGACAGATATAAGGCCTACGCTGTTCAAGAACTGATTTCAAGGCTACCCATGTTGAAAATATGTATAACGGAATAAAATGAAATTTATAGTAACTAAATGCCTGGTAAAACAAATGTTTCATTACATATGTATGTTGAACTTACTTTCGGCGGCATTTCTCCGAACAAACTAACCCGTTCCCCTCCACACTAATCTTTAAGTACTCATCTGTACGTTTGCATAAATTTGCATACCTACTGTGATTGGTTGCGTCGTCACGCGCCATGCAAATCGTTACCATAGATTGTAAACAACCCTCTGTATAAGGCCTAAGCGGTTCAAAACCTGATTTCAAGATAACCCATGTTGAAAATATGTGTAACGGAATAAAATGAAATGTACAGTAACTAAATGCCTGGTAAAACAAATGTTTCATTACATATGTATGTTGAAACTAAATGTTACAACCTTAAATTACATTTTGGAAGGAACTTCCACAAGCTTAAAATTATGTTAAAAATAGTTACAACAAACAATTTAATTTTGTTTTTAAATTGTTTATTATAAAAATTTTTAACATAATTTTAATGTTTGTGGAAGTTCCTTCACCCCTTCAATTAATGAGTTATTACAACACACGTAAAACATAACTTATTTCTATAAATTAACAAAAAAAACCAGCTCACGAATTTCATTAACTTCTTTTTTTTTAATTTCTTTGCTAGCATTTTTGTTTTCAATTTTCATTATTCTTACATGAAAACGAAGTCAATATATTGGGTGAGTGCAAAAGTTCTTCCCGTTTTTGGATATGGAAATTTGCAATGGAATTGTCCTCACATATGACATTGTAGTGACGCAAATCGTCTGCCAATCAAACGTATAGATGCCTCACATATAAATGCATCGTGTCTCACAAAGTTAATCATCTCAAAAAAAATATCAGAGGGTACAACATTGGGTGTACCAGAGGGTGTAACGCGAGAAGGAGCATAAAATACATTGTTTGTTATACGAGTTCGATAAAAAGAGTACAGCAGCCGCAGCATGTCGCATTGTTTGTCAAGTTTATAGGGAGGATGCAATAGACGAAAGCACACGTCGTCGATGGTTTCGTAAATTTAGGGAAGGAGACAGAAGCTGCCAAGATCAGGCTAGAGTGAACGGGCATTACACGTTGGAGAGGACGATATTGACAAAGCCTTAAGGAACAACCCGAACCCAACCGTGCAAGAATTAGCGGAGACCTTCAATGTACACCGGACAACGGTCGAGAGACGACTGGTTAAGTTGGGTTTTAGGAGAAAGTTGGATGTTGGGTTCCACATAACCTGACAGCTAAGCAACGGGATGACAGAATAGCCACCTGTGTTTCCTTGCTTTCCCGTTACAAAAAATGACCCATTCTTGACACGAATTGTGACAGGAGATGAGAAGTGTTTTATGAACCGTAACGTAAAGCGTCACAGGACTGTGGGTCGCCCTTCTGATCCGCCTGCAATGACTTCGAAAGCTGAACTTCATCCCAAGAAGGTGTTATTGAGTGTGTGGTGGGATGTGCAGGGAATAATTCACTGGGAGGTCCTGCCACTCAACCGCACCTGTCTACAGTTAGGCAGGCTGCATTCAAATTTGGTAGCAAAGCGGCCAGGTCTCATCAATCGTGGCGGTGTTATCCTTCATTACTATAACGCCAGGCCACATACTGCTGTCATCATTCGCCAAAAGTTACTGGACTTTGGTTGGGAGGTTTTAACCCACCCTCCCTATTCTCCTGACTTGGCTATAATCTATTTCTTGCGTTGAACAATTCCTTCAGTCAGAAAGTCTTTGATGATCTTGATGCTGTGAAAACTGCCATCCAAGACTTTTTTGACTGGAAACCGCCAGAATTTTACCGCCGTGGGATTCATCTCCTACCAGAAAGATGACAAGAGGTCCTAGATAGCAATGGGGATTATATACAATAATAGGACTGTTCATTTTGCGTTTATTTGCTCTTCTTTATGGGTAATAAAACCGGGTAGAACTTTTGCACTCTCCCGATAGTTAAAAACTAATTTTATTTCGTAATATTTGATGAAAATTACAGAGAAATTTAAAATTTCTGTCCCAGTATTATCTTTGAAAAGTTCTGTTTTCGATTTACAGTAGAACCCCGCTATTCCGAACTAATTGGGACCGAACACTGTTCGGTTTAGCGGGAATTCGGAAGAAGGCGGATTTCATGAATAAAATCAATGTATTAACTTGTTAATGCGTAAATTAAGTACGGTAACATCTGATAGTGACGACTGTATTCAGCGTTGATCGGCTCGTGGGAACAGATTCAGTGAAAGTCGGAAGGGAAGGGCAGTGACCTTCGACGACTCATCACCCCTCCCTACCCCACCATCTCCCTCCCACGATCCAAGAATTACTATAGGGTTACTGCATTTCCGCTGTTAAACATTAAACATGGCAAGTAAACGAAGTCGTTCTCCGTGTACTTTAAAATAAAAACTTGAAGTGTTAAAAGGACTGGATAACCGAGAAAGTGCTACTAAATTATCATTCGAATATGGTGTCGGAAAAGCAACGATTAGTGACTGGAAAAAGAATCACGTTAAAATTTAGCAGTTTTGTTCTGCTTCAATTGAAAAAACTCTTGAAAAACGGCTGAAAATTATAAATGTCTCTATTTAACTTCTTTGTATAACAATAAATGTACGTATTTTCAGGAACGTCTTTTTATTTTCTCCTATTTTTAAGTTAAAAAAAAAATCGGTAGTTTTTCTGAACTCTGTTCGGAATAGGCGGATTTTCAGAATAGTGGGGTTTGGAATAGCGGTGTTCTACTGTATTTAATTATTTATTTTAGTGTTTTAGACCGCTTATAAATGTAATATCAGAATATTACTTCGGTAGTTTTAAAAACATTTTTGTTTGTTTGTTTTTTTTTTGTTTTTTTTAAATGAAGCACTATTCCTTATTTGAATAGAAGTGAATTTCCAAGTTGCATTTTCTACGTGACGTAATGCTGAAATAGAAAATATCGGGATTTGAAACCCCCCCCCCCACTCGAGAAAAATATCTTCTCTAAAGCTTTCAATAACACTTACTGAATTCTATTGAAATCTTTACAATAGTTTTTTTTTTCTTGAGAAATTTAAACTTATTAAAAAATTATTCCTATGAAATAAATTACAAAAATGAGCTGACGCTACATGCATTGCGAGTATTGATGGATTAAAGGGCATTACACATAATGCGAAAGTTCGACGAAAATCGCACGACAAAGTCAATGTACGAATTGTCCTTCGCGCGTGTTTTGCAGGCCATTCCACATGGCTCCTAAATCGTAGCGAAAGTTTGACAGGAAATACCGGGAATATCCGGTCTGAAACGGAAACGGAAATTACTTCCGTTGACGTGAAGCAAAGAAAACAACGAAAAATGGAAGCTCCAATTGTGCGATCGCATTACATAAATAGGCTAAGCATAAGTTATAACTATTAGTTACAATCTGCCAAGCAGTGACAATTGCGCAGTAAGGAATTAAGAAGCCTGATGATAAAAAGGAAATGAATTCATTGCCATAACTGAAGAAAGAAGAACAATTCCCCCCCACCCACCCACCCCTCCCTAGAAAATTCTGTTTTACAAGTTTTACTAGTACGTTTTACTAGTAGTTTTTTTTGAAGTGTTTATTAATTTGGTTTCTTCTTGCTTCAAATATTCCTTATCGATTATTTAAGGGCTAATATGTCTTTATTAAAAGATTCTCATTTTATTCATTTCAATTATTATTATTTTTTAGTTTTGTAGTATGTTTTTTGTTTATTTTCTTTTATGTTATTGTGTAAATTTTTTTTGGTTACTTCTTTCTGCTTCAAATATTTCGTATTGATTATTTAATGGCTTATATTTCTTTATAAACAGATTTTCATTTTATTCATTTCAATTAGTATTATTTTGTAGTTTTGCAGGTTTTTTTTTTAATTGTTCTTTGATTTGGTTTCGTCTTCTGGCTTCAAATGATTATTGATTATGTAATGGCTAATATTTCTTTATAAAAATATTCTCATTTTATTCTTTTCAATTATTATTATTTTTTAGTTTTGTATTAATATTTTTTTATGTTGTTGTATAAGGTTTTTTATAATTGCTTATTAATTTGGTTTCTTCTTGCTTCAAATATTCCTTATTGATTATTTAATGGCTAATATTTTGTTTATAAAAA
>JAFIDM010132396.1:0-14702 GCA_023159025.1 Thereuonema tuberculata
CCAATTCCTGAAATAGGTATAATAATTTCTAGTTTAACAAAAGCTAACTATTTTTCCACTCTTCATTTAATACCTGGCTTCTATCAGATTCCATTACGGAAATCCGATAGAATTTATACAGCTTTCCAAATCACAGGTGAGCGATCAGGAACATATGTGTTCAATAAATTACCAATTGGATTGAAAACAAGCCCCTCTGCCATTATGAGATTGCTAGATTATGTTCTCAGAGGTTACAAAGAGAGGTTTTGCTTAGGGTATATTGATGACTATCATTTACTCATCCACTTTGTCGGAACACTTACACCATTTAGAGTTAATTTTTAAGCAATTACAGGAGGCAGGATTAACTCTCAAACCTTCAAAGTGTAAATTGTTGCAAACATCCATTACCTAAAGGTCACAAATTTTCTCAAGCAACTATTACTCCCAGAAATG
The DNA here is from genome assembly GCA_023159025.1 of Thereuonema tuberculata. Lineage (NCBI taxonomy): Eukaryota > Metazoa > Arthropoda > Chilopoda > Scutigeromorpha > Scutigeridae > Thereuonema > Thereuonema tuberculata. The sequence continues at coordinate 439 of JAFIDM010132396.1, forward strand.
ACAAAATACTTACAGTACAAAATTTTTCAAGACCAAAAACTGTGAAACAAGTGCAATCGTTCTTAGGCTTATGCAATTTTTACCGTCGTTTTATTCACTACTAATCTTAAAGATTAGTAACCCTAGCTTTAGGAAATATTCATAAAAGTGAAAAAAGAAAAGATTGCTTGCTCCATAGAAGAGTTGATTACAGAGTTCAACAATCAAGTTCCAGATTTTTTATGCCACATTTACAACATACGCTGTCAATACAGAAGCATAAAATTCCTCAAAGAAAAAATGTCAACAGACGAGTGCCTGATACATATGGATTTCAGCGAAAACTTCAGCTGCAAGTACTCGCAAGAAGTTCAAAGTTCACTTCGGGGCATCAAGCGCCTAAGTGACATTGAACAGCAGTAGTTTACATCTGCCCAAAACGTGAAGATGACATTCTGTCTGTAGCTAAGTGCACCATCTCACCAGATAACAGACATGACGCATGTGCAGTATGGGCACATTTCAAACCTATCTTGAATTACATTCAAGAAAATATGCCAAAATGGTGCATTTCTTGTCAGATGGTCCAGGCACCAAGTACAAGAAAAAGTACAATTTCCGTTTGCTTGCCAGTTTGGGTGACTGTGGTGATGGATTTTCACATGATTAAATGTAAGTAGGGGATGGTTTGTAACGGCTCTATAAAATATGAATTATTAATATAATTTGTATAATTTTTTTTTATATTGAATGTTCTGTTGTGATGGGTGAGCAAATTGAAAAAAATTTCGACAAAAATAGATTTTTCATGGCGGGAGGTCTTCTAGTAAACCAATGGGGTGCGAGCAAATGACCTTTAGCTATTGTTCAGTGCTTGTGTAACAACAGACATGATCTTCCTTGACTCGACTAGGTGGTCCGCGAACAGAGTCCGAAAGGGTTGGCTTATGATATATACAAGACTTGATGCTGAGAAGGAAATTCTATTTGCTGTTCACCGATCGGAGGAAGACCCCGGCATGTGACGGACGAAGTGTAAGGGGCTCTCTTTTTCTGATCCCGATTGCCGATCGCAGCAAGACTCTGCTATTAGCAGACTAAATGGAAGTGCGGTCTTTCCTTCGTTTGTTGGTCGGAGATGAGGAATGAGCTTTGCGGAGTGGTGATCAGCCCAGCAATTTGATCAAACGTGGCGGACATTTGATGCTTCAGATTCTTCGGCTGTGAGTGAATTTGCCCGACTGAAGTTAGACACTATCGTCAGAACGTTTGCGAGGACGGACAAAATGCCAAAGGAACCTCAATGACGGATTGTGTGAACCCCCCCTATTAGGATCTACGGACAGTGAAACCAACGTGTGATAAGTACCTTTTATAGTTTCTATTTTTGAGAGCGCTCATGATTTATTTGAAGCGCCAGGTCTATTGTTGCTCACCCTCAATTTGAATTTTGTGTTGTTTTGGTGTTTAATGAGTTATCTATTGTTGTGTGTTCAGTATTCTAGCTTCAACTAATATTTTTTTGAGTGAACGAAGAGAAAGTGTTAATTAGGGATATTTAGGATTTCTTTATGATGTATGGGAGCTATTAGCTTATTAGGTTTTGGGGAAACTGTTTTATAATAACTAAGGGAAATTCATTATGACGACGTTTCAGGCTTTCGACAACAGCTAATTGTTGATAGTCCTGGTGTCTGGAGAGAAAAGGGTATTTTACATTTTTTGGGTTATGAATAAATCTTGTAGTTTTATATTTGTTTTGTTATTGTGATGAAAATAAAGTTTGTTCATATTTTATTGGTTAACTGGCCTTGTTAGTATGATTTTATTTACATGTACTGGAGAGAAATAGGTTCACGATTGCCTGCTCTATTATCTTTAAGAGCACCCCTGTATTTTTAGATATTTATAAATTTCCCTTTAAATGAAAGACAAGCCAGTGATGCCAAGTTCAACGGAAAATGATTTTGTTTTCTCTCTAAGAGGCCAGTGAAGTTCTTATTCAGCTACTTATTTTTTTCTTTTAATTTAGTTAATGCAATAGCTGCAATTGAAGTAGGCCAGTGGGTTGCCGTTGTATTTGATGACGCTTGGTATCCAGGTAAACACAGTTGTATTATTAACACTACAAGATTGGCAGCCATATTTAAAAATAATAAATTGAAAAGATGTATTTTCATGTTCGTTTCAGGTCTTGTGGAAAATGTTACAGAAAGTGTGGTGGCAGCAGCAGAAATGGAACTCTGTCAATTTTCAAAATCCAGTTTTTACTTAATTTGTGATCCTTGTTTATGTTATATTTTTTTTCTTGATGTATTCCTAACTTACTAATATTGAGCATAGTTAACCAAATAACCGAATCTAAGGAACTGTAGACATAATAAAACATGTAAAAAGGCAGATGATAAAAGTATCTATCTTTGCTATCTTAATTTTATTAGAAAGCTGACAATCTTTACTGTAATGAGAAGCAAGAATTAGAAAATCTGTTTTCAGGCAAAATTCAGCTAAACACACAAAAAATTAAATAAATAAATAAATCTTAGCTTTTTTTAATGTTTATTAGATAAACTTTAGTTTATAGATATTATCTCTTAAAAGTGAAAAGAATTCAAAGGGTTGTGATATTATCAAATCACAATTGTCCCTCCTTTCCCGCATCTTAAAAGTTAAATTAGTAGCCAATAAAAAAAAAAAACCAAAGAATTAAAAAATTACAAAACCTTCAAAATGAGTTATAATACTAATATGGATCACTTGGATTTTATAAATTACAATTTGTTATTCCTGAATTGTTTGGCTCCATTAGCCAAGAGGTAAGGATACTTGGCTGCGGATTCAAACCCCGACCACGGTGGAGGGAAGGGATTTTTCCATGCTCCATTCTCCTCCCAACAGATACTAGGGGTTTACCGAACCCTCTGTAGAATGGCTACCAGGTTTCTTTCCAATGGGTTAAAGGAAAGTTGGCGTTAGAGTCACCATCCAACTGCAACTCAGTCCAGTTGGTCACGAAACCCCAAAGGCCTGTATAGTGGGAAACTTTAACTTAACTTTAATTTGTTATTCGTGTAATCTATGAAACAAAAGCTGTTCTCTATCTAATAGAAGTACCAACATATATTAAATGGACATATATAATTTACAACTAATACATATTCATTCAACTGACATCAACTTTTTCCAGTCTAGAGAAATACTTTGATTGTATATTCAGAATTATATTTTTTTAATTTTTTTGAAGGGAACTTCAGTTAATATTAATAGATGTTCATTCGAAAATTTTTTTAAATTAATGATACTTTTCTTCATACACACTTTATAACAAAGGCAATGAATCGTGGGTAATTTGTGAAAAAGCTCACAGAAAGAAAACAAAATATGGAGAATGATAGGATATATTAAAAGCAAAAACACATCAATTTAATATTTACACAATAAATGATAAAAATCCAAGAATTTTGCAGTGAATAGGCTTAAAATGTTCAAAAAGTCCAAGATAAAACGAAGTTAGCATTAAATAATAGGAATGTAAGAAATAGAAGCTGATCTATTTCGTTAGGAACTGAAAATATAATGCCAGCTTGTGAAAAAATTCACAAGTTTTCTATGGCTTTTGAGGAGAGCTTGGAAATAATAAAACTCCAATTCCCTACTCAAAATGAGAACTCTTCCATTTTCATTTCCTATTACAAAAAAAAAAAATCATTGTGAAAGGACAATTTTTATCAATTTGAATCCCCCCTCCCCCACCCCAAAAAAAAGATAATTAAAACCTTTACTCCTTACCAGGGCCAGATCTAGGTACCGACAGTCCCCGCATTGTGGGAGGGCCCGCTGAAAAGGGGGACCCACGCAGTGGCCTGGATGCAGCTCAAAATAGCGTTTAGAGGCCAGTGAAGGATTTTCGCTGGGGGGCCAACAATTTTTATATCTGACCCTGATCACTATGCATTGATATTAACAAATATAAAATAATTAAAGGATTCTGTTCAACTTATAAATTAAACCACTGCTAAAATTTATCAAGAATGTAGCAGTTAAAACAAAATGGAGCTTTGTTTCAAAATATTCAGGATTAGAGGCTGGATTTTCATGACTTTTCTCCCCTGATCTTCAATCCCATTTTTAAATGGATACAAGTAATTCTCAGGTCAGTTTGACCAAATAATGCTGTTATTTATTTTACATATAAATGTGTATTTTAACTTTTTTTTTGAATTTTTAAGCATATTTTGACACCCGTTAGCTTTAGAGCATAATTTGGTAAATTAGGACAAATTTAAGAGTAATTTTTTTTTCCCCTTCTGGTTGGAGGCTAGTTTTTGGGTGATATTATTAGCTTTTGAAAGTCATGAATGAACGGATATATCTAACATTTTTAGGGTCTTAAAAATCCAGGTCCTACTTATGACATTAAAGTATGAAATCCATTCAGAAGTTCCACTAAAAGGAACCGGACCATATTCTTCCAAACAGTGCTTTTCACCTGTACATTATATGCATCCCCCGCCCCGTACAAAGTTGGATATTAAAAGATGAGTTTATATAAACTTCATACCTGTGATTCTTTCTTGGCAGCATGTGTCCTCAGGTGAACATTTGAGTTGGCTTCTGCTGAACAGTTTTTATTTTTCATAGATCTTGCATCGTTGTGGTTTCTTGTCTGTATGTGGCCTAATGTGGACAGTCAAATCATCGGCTGCCAAAGAGTTTCATGTTAATTGGAAAATTAGGTTATTTTGATTCAAAATACAGTTTTTGTTTTGTACAAAAATGTTTATTTTGTATTTAATATTAGAGCATATTTTGTTAAATTAGGCCTAATAAAACAACTTAAAGTCATAATGTAGTTTCATCATTACTTGAAACCAGGTAAAGATTTCATTTTATTATTATTAAATGTCAAAACAGATCCGTATGTACACAGACAATCATTTCCAATCAGTATTTGCAGTCAGTTACCACAACATTATTACCTCTCATATAAATAGATTAAAAAATAACCAAAATATTGATCTATTATAAATTTAGATTTCTTACAAACACACTCAGGCTCCTTGGGTTTGATGCTTTCGGCCAGCTTGTAAAGGCCATTCACTGGTTTGCAAATCACTTTCTGAAACATTCCAAGTTGAACACCATTCATAAATTACGCTTTGAAACGTGAAATTTCCAAAACTACAATCTTTGATTTTGCTAATAGTAATTCACTAGACATTATCAGTGCACTAAATAGGAGAGTGAGAGCTTGAAATCTGGAACAGGACTCCTATTACAGGAAATACCAAACAAAACCCTGAATGTTATTATTGAAGTTAATATTGATTTGAAACAGAACTCTGCCAATTTTCAAAATCCGCTTCTTACTTAATTTGTGATCCTCATTTATGTTATATTCTATTTCTTGTTGTATTCCTAACTTGCTAATATTGAGCATACTTAACCAAATAACTGAATCAAAGGAACTGTAGACATAATAAAACATGTAAAAAGGCAGATGATAAAAATATCTATCGTTGCTATCTTAGTTACGTAGAAAGCTGACAATCTTTACTGTAATGAGATGCAAGAATTAGAAAATATGGATTTTAACCAATATAATATTATGTGCATGTATTTCCTTAACATTGAAGGAGTAATTGAAACTAAAGAAACAGAAATTAATTATTTTTAGAATGAACAAAAATATTCGAAAGTTATCAAAAGTTGGGATAATAGATAAATATTCTATGGCCGATCGGAGGAAGACCCCGGCAGTTGACGGACGAAATGTAAGGGGCTCTCTTTTTTTTTTATCCTAATTGCCGATCGGAGCAAGACTCGGCTGTTAGCAGACGAAATGTAAATGCGGTCCTTCCGTCGTTTGTTGGTTGGAGGTGGGTGAATGAGACTTTGCGGAGTGGAGATCAGCCCAGCAGTTTCATCGGAGGTGGCAGACATTTGATGCCTCAGATTCTTCGGCTGAGAGTGAATTTGCCCGACTGAAGTTGGACACTGTCATCAGAACGTTTGCGAGGAGGGACGGAATGCCAAAGGAACTTCAGTGATGGATTGTGTGAACCCCCCCTATTAGGATCTACGGACAGTGAAACCAACGTGTGATAAGTACCTTTTATAGTTTCTATTTTTTAGAGCTCTCATGATTTATTTGAAGCACCAGGTCTATTGTTGCTCACTCTCAATTTGAATTTGGTGTTGTTTTGGTGTTTAATGAGTTACCTATTGTTGTGTGTTTAGTATTCTAGCTTCAACTAATATTTTTTTGAGTGAACGAAGGGAGAGTGTTAATTAGGGATATTTTGGATTTGGTTATGATGTGTGGGAGCTATTAGGTTATTTAGTTTTGAGGAAACTGTTTTGTAATAACTAAGGGAAATTCGTTACGACGACGTTTCGGGCTTTCGACAACAGTCGAAATGTAAAATACCATTTTCTCTCCAGACACCGGGACTATCAACAATTAGATAGTCCTGGTGTATAGAGAGAAAAGGGTATTTTACATTTTTGAGGTTATGAATAAATCTTGTAGTTTTATATTTGTTTTGTTATTGTGATGAAAATAAAGTTTGTTCATATTTTATTGGTCAACTGGCCCTGTTGGTTTGATTTTATTTACATGTACTGGAGAGAAATAGGTTCACGATTGCCTGCTCTATTATATTTAAGAGCACCCCTGTATTTTCAGATATTTACAAATTTCCCTTTAAATGAAAGACAAGCCAGTGATGCTGAGTCAAACGGAAAATGATTTTGTTTTCTCTTTAAGAGGCCAGTGAAGTTCTTATTCAGCTACTTATTTTTTCTTTTAATTTAGTTAATAGACAGAAGTGGAAATTTTATGTTTTTTTAATTTTTGCTGAAATATAAGAACTTCGCTACACTGTCGTCTATTTAAAAATGCCACATGGAATTTTTGGGAGAGTGGTCATGGGAAAGGAGCACCGGATGGCATAGGGGGTGCACTCAAACGTACAGCCGACAGATTGGTGGCTTTGGGCAACGATATCAATGATGCTTCCAGGGCCGTGCCAAGGTTTTGGCGCCGGGGTGCTAGGCTAAAGTTGCCGCCCCTAAAAAGCTAAATTTATTTTAGGTATACAAGTTTTACCTTTTCAATTAATAAGCTGTAGGTTTAAAAACCATCATTAACGTAATAAAGATTGAACAATTAGTATTTCTACACAAAATTCTTTGCCGCCCGCCGCCCCCCCCCCAAAGATGTGCCCATCCGGGTGCCGTGTACCCCTTGCACCCCCGCTTGGCGCGGCCCTGGATGCTTCAACTTTGTATGAAAGCCTAGAAGCAGAAACGTCTCTGAAGCTACGTTATGTCACCACGCAGACATTGACGCAATGGAGGAAGAGTTCAATAGATTCGAGGCCAAGACAATTCCAGGCACCACAAAATGGCACCATTTGATCTGGGCTAAAGAATTGCCTTTACAGCTGAATGCACGATTTTTAAGCTGCTTTGACTGCAATGTAAAAGACTGCTGCAACCACAACAATCCAAGCAAAATCTGGAAGAATGAGCTAGCCCCTCAACACCCACCACCACCAGGACCACCTGCTCAGCCTGCAATTGAAGAAGGCCAGTGGGTTGCTGTTGTATTTGACGACGCTTGGTATCCATGTAAAAACAGTTGTATTATTAACACTACAAGATAGGCAGCTATATTTAAAAACAATAAATTGAAATGATGTATTTTCATGTTCGTTTCAGATCTTGTGGAAAATGTTACAGAAAGTGTGGCAACAGCAGAAAGTGTGATGGCAACATTTATGGTCAGATCTGGAACTGGAAATCGATTTAACTGGCCTTCCATTCAAGATAAACAGACTGTACCAGCTGATGAAATTTTGTGTGTGTTATCTGCACCCGAGCCGCTAAGTGCCCGCCACTTCAAGATTCCTAAATCATCAGAAGTTGACAAATTACTTGAAATTGTTCTTAATGTCTAATAGTTTATCTCAAGTTTTCTTTTATCTTCTGTATTCAACCACTGTGACATCTCTTTAACTACTGGCCGTCGTTACCATTTGACTTTTACCATTAGTTTGTCATCATTACCATCTGGCTGCCATCATTACCATGCCACACTCATTTTTAGCCCATATCCCCATATTACAGTTTTTAATATTAACAAATTCCAACTCCAGGCCAAGTCAGATATGTAGAATACACCTTAGCAGTATTATTTAACCCTTCACATGCCTAACTATGTTCTGCAGAACCACAAGATGGTAATGATGTTTTTCAGGACTTAAGTTTACTGGTTTGGCTAAACCAAGATAACAACATAAGCTGATCTCTGCTGTTGTTAAATTTTAGCAACAGATGGTCTGAACTTTCCTACAAATGCAACACAAATTTATTCTCAAGTTTATTTTTTTCTTTTTTTTAATTCAGAAAATTTCCCATTTAAAGATGTTGACTCTACCAGAACATTAATTACCTCTCCTATATTTATATTAAAAAATAACCAACACATTGAACTTAAAATTTCCCAAACTACAATCTTTGATTTTGCTAATAATAATTAACTAGACATTATCAGTGCACTAAATAGGAGCGTGAGAGACTGGAATCTGGAACAGGACTCCTATTATAGGGAATACCAAACAAAACCCTCATCATTATTAAGGAAGTTAAATTTGATTTGAAATAGAACTCTGCCAATTTTCAAAATCCAATTCTTACTTAATTTGTGATCCTCATTTGTGTTATATTCTTTTTCTTGTTGTATTCCTAACTTACTAATATTGAGCATAGTTAATCAAATAACTGAATCAAAGGAACTGTAGACATAATAAAACATATAAAAAGGCAGATGATAAAAGTATCTATCTTTGCTATCTTAATTATATTAGAAAGCTGACAATCTTTACTGAAATGAGATGCAAGAATTAGAAAATCTGTTTTTCAGGCAAAATTCAGCTAAACACACACAAAAAAAAAATAAAAATAAATAAATAAATAAATAAATCTTAGCTTTTTTTATAATGTTTATTAAATAAACTTTAGTTTGTAGAAATTATCTCTTAAAAGTGAAAAGAATTCAAAGAGTTGTGATACCATCCTATCCCAACTGTCCCTCCTTTCCCGCCTCTTTAACAGTTAAATTAGTAGCCAATAAAAAAATTCAAAGAATTAAAAAATTACAAAAACCTTCAAAAATGAGTTATAATACTAATATGGATCACTTGGATTTTATAAATTACAATTTGTTATTCCTGAATTGTTTGGCTCCATTAGCCCAGAGGTAAGGATACTTGGCTGCGGATTCAAACCCCGACCACGGTGGAGGGAAGGGATTTTTCCATGCTCCATTCTCCTCCCAACAGATACTAGGGGTTTACCGAGCCCTCTGTAGAATGGCTACCAGTTTACTTTCCAATGGGTTAAAGGCAGGTTGGCGTTGGGCTCCCCACTCTACTGCAACTCAGTCCAGTTGTTCATGAAATGCTGGGAGCCTTCGCTCCCGCACTCCCAAAGGCCTGTATAGTGGGACACTTTAACTTAACTTTAATTTGCTATTCCTGTAATCTATGAAACAAAAGCTGTTCTCTATCTAATAGAAGTATCAACATATATTAAATGGACATATATAATTTACAACTAATACATATTCATTCAACTGACATCAACTTTTTCCTGTCTAGAAAAATACTTTGATTGTATATTCAGAATTATATTTTTTTATTTTTTTGAAGGGAACTTCAGTTAATAGGATCTGAGATGTTCATTCAGAAAAATTTTAAAAATTGATGATACTTTTCTTCATACACACTTTTTAACAAAGGCAATGAATTGTGGGTAATTTGTGAAAAAGCTCACAGAAAGAAAACAAAATATGGACAATGAAAGGATATATTAAAAGCAATAACACAGCAATTTAATATTTACACAATAAATGATAAAAATCCAAGAATTTTGCAGTGAATAGGCTTAAAACGTTCAAAAAGTCCAAGATAAAACGAAGTTAGCATTAAATAATAGGAATGTAAGAAATAGAAGCTGATCTATTTCATTATGAACTGAAAATACAATGCCAGCTTGTAAAAATCTACACTAGTTTTCTATGGCTTTTGAGGAGAGCTTGGAAATAATCCAATTCCCTACTCAAAATGAGAACTTCCATTTTCATTTCCTTATCACAAAAAAAGAGAAAACAAATCATTGTGAAAGGACAATTTTTATCAATTTCAACCCCCCCTCCCCCCCAAAAAATAATTAAAACCTTTACTCATTATCAGAGCCGGATCTAGGTACCAACAGTCCCCGCATTGTGGGAGGGCCCGCTGAAAAGGGGGACCCACGCCGTGGCCTGGATGCGGCTCAAAATAGCGTTTAGAGGCCAGTGAAGGATTTTGTTGGGGGGGGGGCCCAACAATTTTTATATCTGACCCTGATCACTATGCATTGATATTAACAAATATAAAATAATTAAAGGATTCTGTTCAACTGATAAATTAAACCACTGCTGAAATTTATCAAGAATGTAACAGTTAAAACAAAATGGAGCTTTGTTTCAAAATATTCAGGATTAGAGGCTAGATTTTCATGACTTTTCTCCCCTGATCTTCAATCCCATTTTTAAATGGATACAAGTAATTCTCAGGTCATTTTGACCAAATAATGCTGTTATTTATTTTACATATAAATGTGTATTTTAACTTTTTTTTTTGAATTTTTAAGCATATTTTGACACCCGTTAGCTTTAGAGCATAATTTGGTAAATTAGGACAAATTTGAGAGTAATTTTTTTTTTTCTCCTTCTGGTTGGAGGCTAGTTTTTGGGTGATATTATTAGCTTTTGAAAGTCATGAATGAACGCATATATCTAAGATTTTTAGGGTCTTAAAAATCCAGGTCCTACTTATGACATTAAAGTATGAAATGCATTCAGAAGTTCCACTAAAAGGAAAAGGCTGATGAACCTTTCAAACAGTGCTTTTCACCTGTACATTATATGCATCCCCTGCCCCTTACAAAGTTGGATATTAAAAGATGAGTTTATATAAACTTCATACCTGTGATTCTTTCTTGGCAGCATGTGTCCTCAGGTGAACATTTGAGTTGGCTTCTGCTGAACAGTTTTTATTTTTCATAGATCTTGCATCGTTGTGGTTTCTTGTCTGTATGTGGCCTAATGAGGACAGTCAAATCATCGGCTGCCAAAGAGTTTCCTTCACAAATTCACATTAAAATGGATTCTCCCTGATGTGAACAGTTAAGTAACTATGTTGAAACCCTATGTTTTCTTACGATTCACAAGCAAATGGCTTTTCACCTGTACCTGTTCTTGTGTGGATAGTTATATGTTCTGCTCAGTTTTTTCCCAAACTTCCCACTTGTACGGCTTTCCTATAATGCGTTTCCTAATGTGGCGAATTAAATTGCAGGACACTGCAAAGCTTTCCTTACAAAATTCGCACTTTCACCACCTGCATGTTATTTAATGTGAATATTTAAAAGACCTGGTGCTGAAAAACTATCTTCACGAAATTTGTATGTAAATGGCTTTTCACCAGAATATAATCTAATGTGAGAAGACAAATTACTGGCATCTGAAAAGCTTTCTTCAGATCTAATATGGACAGTCGAAAGGCCTGTTTCCGAAAAGCTCTTATCACAGAACTCACATTTATATGGCTTCTCAATTGTTGGTGGCATCTTTTCTATAATAACACTTCAGTATTTCTTCTGCAATTCGCATTTAATTTGGCTTTTCTTTTTTTCTTCCATTTTCTTATGATATTTCAGGTTCAAATGCATTCTTGTAACTTCTTAGCCAATAACCAATCTCGTTTTCTTGTAAGAAAGCTTTTAGTGCATCATACATTGAGCTACTGAATGATGGCAACTCTTAATTTTAATATAAACAATTTGTGAATTAGTAGTGTGAATATGATCAACAGCAGTTTGTGAGATCCTGTGTATTTACAGAGAAAATCTTGCAAATATGTTTAGGCATTAGTTCTTATAGAATACTAAGATTATCACATATTTAGGAGAGTTGCTTTCTATTCTTAGATGACCAAATCGTCTTGACTTGGTTGGTTTCTTTCAACGGATTCATAGTAAATTCATTTCTCAAAGTCCACGTTTACAGTTCTTACAAGTTAGCTCTATGAAAATTTAGACTGTTTCAGCAGTAGGAATGTCACAAATTCACAGCATGATCCTATAAATAAATAAATAAATAAATCAACTTTCCAGTTATTTAAAAACTCCTCAAAATATAAAAACAGTGAATCCGAAATTTAGGCTTTAGACTTATTTCAATTTACTGTTGAATGATATCAATTTAAAATTACATTGACTTGTGGGACTTTTAATATCTTTAATTTTTTTATTGTTAATTACAAATTCAGTCTTGCTAGGTTTTTCATTAGAAACTCTGTGTTGCAAATGCTGGAATATAATGTTGTTACAGTTAAAAAATACGAAGAAATAATCACATTCATGTAAGGCAATAACTATACAAAATACTAGGTTGCAAATTCAACCAACAGACACACACACCTACTTTGATGAAATTTCCAAATTGTTAGATAAGCCACTTTTTTTTATTATATATATATATATATTTATATATATCAATCACATCACATATTATTTTCCCTTTTAAATGTTTAAATTTGTAATTGATAAATGGAAAAGAAATTTAAACAGTAGGCAAACATATACTTGGGAAAAAATTACAGTACATATAAAAATGTGATTCAAGAGGAATCCAAAAGAAAATTGAGATGGAACTCTTTTGGAAAACTAAAAACAACCCCTGAAAACAAAGTCAACCTTTTTAACCAGTGCGTAATTCCTGTAATGACCTATCTCAACAGAAATCATACATTACAAAAAACAGAAAGAAAAATTCAGAGATCCTTATTACAAATAAAATTAAAAGATAAAAGGAGAAATACTGATATTAGATATGAGCAGGGCCCCCACAAGGGGGGAGGGGGGGGGGGTCAGTTGGTCCCACAGCATCAGGGCTCAGGCCGAGATCTACAGTATGTTTATAGTGTAGAACAGGGGTGGCAAGACGGCAATTTTAGTGTGACCGCATGTGAGATTTCTGAAGATATTTTGTTTTTTTTTTTGGTTGTTGATTTGGAGATTCCGTTTTTTTTTAGTCTTAAGGTGACTGTGGTACTTTGAGTTTACTTGAGGTAGCCCTTACCTTACAAAAGTCTGCCCACCCCTGCTGTAGAAGTATGAAACCGAGTGGTATTTTTGCGATATTTTTTAATAAGAATTTATGATTTTGTTCAGAACATTGGGGGAGAGGGGGTGGAAAGGCCCGGCATTGCATTTGGTACCTGGGCCCAGAATTTGATGGGGGGGGGGGGGCCTGGATATGAGGCTAAATTCACTGATACAGGAGAAAAACTATTGAAGATGAAATGGGAAAGACTTACCATAATTATTTCACACAAATCAAAGTGAATTAGTTTAGTTCAAACAGATCTTATACTTGATATTATTTTTGACATATAATTTTTTCATTAGCTAACATAATATTATGTAATTTTCTATCTTTTTTTTTTGCCTATCAGTATAAAACTGATAATTTGTAAATATTTAAACATCATTTCAAGTAATCTATCAATGTTTTCAGATTGTTTGTTATGTAAATAAACCCACTGTTCTACAGCACAACCTTAGGAAGTCTGAGAGCTAATATTTTTATAAAAGTTCTGATGGACCATCCCATCCTCCAACCCTTACTTTATCTTACTAATTAATAATTGACAGTGCCATTTATAATAATAATTAACAATAAATATAATTCACACAAACTTCCAATTATCAAATAATGCACTAATTGTGTATCAACATTCCAATAGTAAAGTCTGAGACAGTTGCTGTTGCAAGATATGAAATGTTTCAATGTATCTGTTGACAGCAATGGAAAGGTTCAAATTTCATTTTAAGTTTCGCACTAGTGGACCACAGTAAATACACCATGACAAAGAAAAAGGGTCCACAAATAGAGCTTTAGATATTACTATTTTTTGTTTCAAAGGAACAATATATTTAATAAGCTTACAAAAATAATTTAATGTTAAGCCTACATATTGATTTTTCCAATCCAATTTATCATCAACTTCTATACTTCTATTTTATTTTATTTTTTTCAATTTCTTTGCAATTACATTAACTTTATAGTTAATTAAGTTTCTAATGCCTCTACATTTGATATTTCATTTTATATCCACATTTTTTTTCATTTACCGGGGAGGAACAGGTAACAGCTGTTTCGCTATTCTACT
>JAFIDM010132397.1:7590-18954 GCA_023159025.1 Thereuonema tuberculata
TTTTCCAAACGAAATATCCTGGAAATTATCATACCTCACTTGACCTAACCTACAGTTAATTAAAAGGAAAATGTTTGTTTTGTTTTTTTAAGTTTTATTTACAAACGCAATATCGTAGACGGTAGCTTACGAATTTCCCGCCACGTGGATTCTTAAAGCCAATACAGGTGACATTTCATCTACAGCTACTCTAGTTAGGGTTTTGGTTTAAGTACAGGTTTTTACTATAGTTACAGTTCAGTTCACGAAAGAAAAACGTAATTTGTGTATGAATTGATGTTTCCAGGACGTAATAGTTATTAGAAGAAGAAGTTATAGAAGAAGAGACATTTTTCCTCTTCGAAAATTTGCGTTTTTCAATAAATGTATTATTTATTTATTACATTTATTTGTGTTGATTATGTTGACGCGTAAAGCCAATAGTCCAGGCAATCTGTGACTTAACATGGGCAAAATTGCAACCGAAGCTTTTTAAATTGATTTTGAATCAGTAATCATTGCTGAACAACATATCCAAAATCAGACAAAATCCAACCATGGGAACCCCCCGAAAAACGGATTTAAAAATGGCGGATTGAGTGAAGTGTCATATTAGATTGTTTAGCCCAGGCAGAATAGGAAAACAACGCGGAATAAACCTATGTGGTTCTAAAATTTGCAGGATTGTGTAGGGGTGGGTTCCCTGAACAACGTCCAATAAAGTCCCCTCTATCACAGGCACCGCGGGGGGTGGGAGGTGAGGTTAAAGGTCCCGTTTTTCATTGTTTCGCTCATAACTCGAAAACAGTGCGCCTTAGCGACAATACCTACGTAATGAAAATTAAAGCTAAGTAAATTTCCCACAACTTTGTTCCTGTACATAATTACGGAAAAACGCATGGTTTGCAAGATATGCCCTATCCAAAGTACGTAATTTTCACAAAAATAAAATTTTCGTAACATGTTGCATCAAACTGACCTTTCTAGGTCATCACTCGGTTGTTTCACAGAAACATCGTTAGAAAGAAAATTGTAGAGCATGAAATTTCCTTTAAGATATACAGTTATATATATACAGTTATATTGAACACGTCAAGAGGTATAGCGTTGAGAAGATTGTTGCCAAAAATAGTGAATTTGCAAGAAAGCTGCTCAGATCTGTTTGACATCAAGGTGGGCGATAAATGTCCACAGAGCGTTACATATATGGTTTAGATATATGTTTAGATAAACTTATTATGTAGTGTGTGTGTATTGAACAAATAAAATTGAAAGTATGTATTATTTTTGAAACAAAGAGAATAAAGTAGTAAAGTTGAACTTAACACATTTTATTGGAAAAAAGAGTGAATATACTGTATAAAAACATTCCACAAATCTTCACTCTGTCGCCTCAACCAGGTCCATCGCCACATCTTCTTCCTCCAGATGGTCGTCCGCATGGATTGGTGTGCTGTTGAGGCAGGCTCCAAACTGACGAACAGTAAATACCGGTGTTTCTTCAGCCACACTTAGTACTGCAGCCGGTATCACAACGGCAAAACATTGATTCAAGAGCTCTGGCAGGAGCAGTAGGTGTGTTGTTTTGATGGGATTGAGGACTCTACTATCATCTGGAACCCAACCCCACCGTTCTGGATCGCGAAAGTTACCCAGCCATATCTGCATTTGTAAGTATATTCTAAACGAGTGTTGTTGTGGTGCACCTTTGGTTGGTGGTAAGGAAGTCAGATTGACTCTTACCTTGGTGGAGGATTTCACAAAGCAGTTATAACGGTGACTGTTCAAATCGTGTTGGTTCGGGGGTGCATGGTACATGATGAGGAACATCTCCTCCCCAGCTTTTGCAACAGCATCCCGTGTTGAAGTGTGTTCGTGAAATACCTCAGCTATGGCTTTGGTTTCCCTCGGCATTTTGGTGAAGCATTTCAGGATAGACGCTTTGCTTTTGCCGAAGACGTCGCAAGTTGCGTCACACTCTGTGAAGCTGTGAATGAAGAGGATCGATCCACTAAACGGGAGCTTCTGCAATTCTGAGGTGGAGAATAATGTGGTCTCGGTGTTTCCTCTTCCAGGCTTCAAGAAGGAGATGTTTGTGTTTGGTGGTGTGAGGGCTATCAGCAGGACAAGCAGGTCTAAATCTTCTCCAATCACAACAACAGATGAATGAAAAGTCTTCTTGTTCGAGTCACATCGTACAATACTACCATCAGCATCTCCCGGGGCGGTAGTCGCCTGTATCCCTCGTGCGGTCAAGGTCATCACCAGCAGCGCTATCAACTTGGTCTTGTTCTTATCATTAGCAAGGAATCTCCGGTATGTTTTGTCCTGATAACCATTTTCCACAAATCCATAACGTATCCATTAAACTTGGTAGAAGTGCATCGTGGGGATAGGATTTAAAGTTTTCACATCCTGCACAATAACTTTCGTTAATCCCGGTTTTGGTAAGTTTACATAATGTCAGCAGTTACAAAACATGCAATTTTCCCATTTCAACACCAGGTGAGCTGTTGTCAGTCGTTTGATCTCATCTGATTTCGGCAGAGCGACTGCTGGTGTCACACATTTCATGTCTCCCAAACTATGAAACGTTTTGAGGCCATTCAGAGTTAATACTTTAAAGTCAGCTTTATCAAACACGTATTGGGAAAAAGTTTTCCGCGGACATAGATGTCTGCTGTTTTGTATAGGGATGACATTTCCAGTTGTGCTGCTTGATAGTAGGTTGCACTGAAACCCAAGCTGGCTAGCAAATTCATCAAATTCCTGGACCCAAATTTCCGGTGTGTGAAGTAGGCAATTCCTGTGAGGATTGGCGATATAAACGACCGTGGACGAATGGTAGAAATAATGGCATGGGCAATGCCCACTTGTTTCCTCGCAATTTCCTCTTTACCCTGTCTTTGCTTTGAGATCAGAGCCTCCATGAAAGCTTGTAGCGTAGTTGGTACCATCTGGTCAGCGCCATTCAAGAAAGCATTGCTTGGAGGGTAACTGTTTGTATCATAAGCCTGAGATTGGATCTGTTTTATAATTGCAGCAGCTGTTTGTACTACTCTTATGCACTCTTCCTCATCGTTATCAGTTCGAGATGCATACAACGCAGAGTTTAAAATGTTCTCACCAACATCACGAAAGCATACAACCATTTTATGTGGAGCCACCGTACTGAAAATGATCTTGTCCCTTTCAAACTTCACTCACTTCATTTGTAGCTTTTCCTCACTTATCAATAGCACACCAATCCATGCGGACGTCCTTCAGGGGAGGAAGATGTGGCGATGGACCTGGTTGATAGATTGAAGATTTGTGGAATGTTTTTATACAGTATATGCACCCTTTTTTGCCAATAAAATGTGTTAAGTTCAACTTTACTATTTTATTCTCTATAATTCTCAAAGATAATACATATTTTCAATTTTATTTGTTCAATACATACACACTATATAATAAGTTTATCTAAACCATATATATAATGCTCTGTGGACATTTATCGCCCGCCTTGATGTCAAACAGACCTGAGCAGTTTTCTTGCAAATTCACTATTTTTGGCAACAATCTTCTCAACGCTATACCTCTTGACGTGTTCAATATAACTGTATATATGTACATATATTCTTAAAGGAAATTTCATGCTCTACAATTTTCTTTCTAATGATGTTTCTGTGAAACGACCGAGTGATGACCTAGAAAGGTAAGTTTGATGCAACATGTTATGACAATTTTATTTTTGTAAAAATTACGTACTTTGGATAGGGCATATCTTGCAAACCATGCGTTTTTCCGTAATTATGTATAGGAACAAAGTTGTGGGAAATTTACTAAGCTTTAATTTTCATTATGTAGGTATTGTCGCTAAGGCGCACTGTTTTCGAGTTATGAGCGAAACAATGAAATACGGGACCTTTAACCCCACCTCCCACCCCCCGCGGTGCTTGTACTAGAGGGGACTTTATTGGACGTTGTTTAGGGAACCTACCCCTACACAATCCTGCAAATTTTAGAACTACATAGGTTTATTCCGAGTTTTTTCCTATGCTGCCTGGGCTAAACAATCTAATATGACACTTCACTCAATCCGCCATTTTTAAATCCGTTTTTCGGGGGGTTCCCATGGTTGGATTTTGTTTGATTTTGGATATGTTGTTCAGTAATGATTACTGATTCAAAATCAATTCAAAAAGCTTCGGTTGCAATTTTGCCCATGTTCACGGTATTTTTCATTTAGTTTGACTGGACTACAAGGGACAAAGTCGCGGAACACATGTCTCGGGACAGTCGCGATACATTGTCCCTCGACAGTCGCTATACAATGTCGCGCGTCCACATCTAAACAGCCAGTTGCACTCCAGATATCAGAACGCGATGTCCCAACAGATTGCTCTCTGTGCGTTTAATGTGTGCTTAAATAATTTAATGTTTTTAAAAAGAAAAAATCGTAAGCCTAAACGGTACTGGAGGAGAACTCTATTTTCGGGAGGCATTACTGTTGCTATTAATCTTCTCGAAAAATTAAAACTGGAAGATGTCATGGTTTCAGAAATTTTTGGGCCAAATGCTTTATAGCATCCCTCCTTTTATTTGTGTTTTTATAATCTAGACTTGTGATATCCCAAAGACATGGGAGGGCTTGAAAATCTTCGATTATTTTTAATGTTGTTTCCATGGCGGACAAGTAGAAACTGACTCGGAAGTCTCGGAACACGTACAGACTACGAAATGTTGCGCAACATTGTCTCGTGTTCCCCGTTTCGATGGGGAACATGAGATTTGCGACTTTTGTATCGCACGAACACGAGAAAACTGTATCGCAACAGTCGCGGAAGAGCCCTGAGACTTTGCCCGAGACACATGTTCCGCGACTTTGTCCCTTGGTGTGTACTAGCCTTAATAGTTATTGTTCAGTTATTAACATTCGTAACTGAATCTTATAAACATAATGAAAACATTCTGGTTTTGGATTTTTTAAAGTTTCGAATTTATTTTTATATTATTGTTATTATTTAAATAGTTTCATAATAACTTGGCTTATGTAGAATTGCCTCATATTTTTAATTCTTCCACACTTCATTCCCAGCTCCATGTTAAAAATTCGTCACAAATATATTTTGATTCCATGGAATTCAATCTTTTATTGAATGAATGCTATCAAGCGTTGGGTATTCATTTTAATAACAAATTAACTATTTCTAATTTATAGCATTAATATCAACTGAGTTCTTGAAATGTCTCACTTGAACACCGACACAAGTCTTTTTAAACAAAGATATAAAAAGTAATAATCTTGCTGTTTCCGTATAATTAAAATTGATTTTACTTTCATGTTCTTCACTAATATTTATTACGAATACTTTTTTTTTTTCTTAGTGACTTCTGAGATTCTGTGTCTTTCAAAATTACAATTTCACTTTTTAATGGTGATTTATTTTACTTATAAAATATGTTAAATCTATATTACTAAAATCTTTTATTTCTCTGTCCGGCGCAATTTCCTGTGAGAATGGAAAATATAAGTAATTTTTACAATGAAACGACGGGAATCGAACCTGCAACCTTCTGATCCGAAGTCAGACGTCTTATACATTAGGCCACCAGGACTACAACTCACTTTATTTTGTTTTTTTGACTTATGTGTCCTTCCCATTCGCCCCATTAAATAATGAATGTATTCAACCTGTTTTTTGAATCTCAAGATTGTTTATTTATTTCCTATCCGTCTATTTACTTGTAATTCGAAAATGATAATTAAAACTATCATTGCCGAAACGTTGCAATATTTTAAATATAATATTCTTACTTAACCAAATCAATGTGATATAGAAAAACAAGCGCATGTACACGGGAGATGGCCTAGTTATTATTAAGACAATACAAAATATAATGACAGAACAAATAATAAATTACACATTGAAATAATTTTAAAAAAAAAATACATAAGTCAAATTGCACATTATACAAATAAAACAAAAAAATAAAAATTTGATTTTAATTCTTTAAAATAAAACGTATTATTTAAAGAATTGAAAAAAAAATATAAGAACTTTGATCAGAAATCAGAAATTTATTTATTCGTTTATTTTAATTTATTTTCTAGAGAAATGATCCTGCAAGACCAAGACTACAAGAAAGCCTCACTGACCGTTAGTGTAAATTTTTCATTTTAAAGGAAGGATTTCATCGCTGGAACACGGATTTTATTAAAAATTGCCAGGCAGTAGCGTACCAAGAGGAGCGGGGGGATGGCGGTTCGCACCGGGCCCCCGCTTGGGAGGGGCCCCATCAACCAGCCTAGGGGGCCCGCACCAGCGTCATTTCCTTTTTTTTTTTGGTTGTAAAGCAAGCCTAGGGGGCCCCCACCAGCCTCATTTCCTTTCTTTTTTTTTTTTGGTTGGAAAAGCAAGATTTTTTTTGGTTGGAACAGCAAGATTTCCTTTTTTTTTTTTTGTTGGAAAAGCAAGATTTCCTTTTTTTTTTTTTTTTTTTTGTGTTGTTGAATAATGGAACTTCCGCCCCGGGCCCCCAAAGGTGTTTTTATTGACAGATAACAGTATTACTGTAAAGGATAACACGTATCCAGAGTTATTACATATCAAATCATATAGTTTTCGCTCAACATATTTAAGTATTGTCCGAATATGTGCGACTTATGACTGAAGCGTTATTACTTATGGTGCTTGCGGCCTATAGCCATGGCAAGTTTAAAGTGATTTTTAAACAACAATAACGATGTCATTACACTTGACACTATGTTTCATTAATAACAATGTTGGGAGCGCGTTCGGATGTTTTCGTAATTTGGGACCGCCGCGCCGTTCGGAGTTTTGCCAGTTTCTTTTTTAAATATCTATAATTAACCATAGCCAGTGTTTTTTCATGACAATGTAATGGATTTTAATCATTATCGTCATAGTAATCCGTGCAAAATTCGAGAGAATCATCCTTCTGTGTTTGAAATAATCATTTCATAAAAATCAAATAACATTTAAAGTGATTAAATTTTTGGAATTCGTTACATGCTGATTTTAGTGCTTGCCTTTCTTTCAAAACTTGTTCGATTAATTCACGATGATAAAGGAAGAGTAATTATTAATTATCGCTACCTGTACAGAAATGTAAAAGAAGTTGAAAACAAATTTCTACATTAACGTATTAAAATATAGAATTAAGTTTTTCAGTTAGAATTGGAATTGTCATGGAAGGCACTCTATTGTGAATCAATTACATTTGAATTATAGATATTTTTTTTTAAAAAAAAAAACTAGATTACCTCGCTGTAGTGAAGATTGGAACAGCACTGTTTCTTCTGAAAAACTGCACATAATTGTTCAAAAATAAATTGTAATAATTAGCAATACTTAAAAAGACATTAAAAAAAACTTAAAAATCAACTAAAACTACTCAAATTCATTAAAGCCAAATTAAATTTTTAAAAAAATGCCTGTGGCGGGAATCGAACTTCACGTCTTAAACCACTCTGCCATTTACGTTCGGATCTAAATATTGTTACTATTTTTGTATGTGACTTCAATGAACATTTTTAGTTGCTCTTAGACCTTGGCCAGTGTCCACTCAGCATTCGGCTTAGGAAACACTGTGTGTCTTTGCCAATTTTTATTAAAATCCTTGCTCCAGCGATGAAATCCTTTATTGTAAGTTACAGAAATGACAATTGTTTAATTTTGAAAACTTTCACTTTTGTGCAACATGTGTTTGTTTGTTTCTTTTTTTGTTTGTAAGGTACCGGTAGTTTAAAAAAAAAAATCAAAAACTTGTAACAATAAAATTCAAAAAGGTTATAAATTTGCAATGCAGTGGATAAAATTCATTGCAGCTTATGTATCAGGATACCCTATTTAATTTTGTATATGTTAATGGACCACTTGAGGTTTACGCCCCTATCGACGTCACGTATGACGTGTATCCCACATGCGGCGAGAGCTTATGGAATAACCAAACATATAACTTTAAGTAACATGAATTACTTAAAAAAATCATCGATTTTTGATATTTCAAGACGGATGGTTCAGAACTGTGCAGATCCTTATTGTAATAATTCTGTAAAAACGCTTGGAATATCCTTCTTTAATATAATATTTCTTCTATATCTAAACCGGTTAAAACAAAGCATATGGCTTTGTTTATCCCACATGCGAAGCAGTAGCCTGGTGGGATACGTTGTAACTACGAAGCCCTCAAGTGGTCCAATAGCTGGGGAATTATATTAATACAGTGTACAAAATTAAAATGCCATTTTAAAATCTTATTTTCCTCTTTTACCCATCAGAAAACCGAACGATTGAAATTAAAGACAACAACGAAATGATTCGGAATCACACAGTTAATAATAGTATATTTCTGTTAATATATAGTTTTTATTTATTTTTATTTTTTTCTCCCTCAGTGGGACTCTTGCCAAATAGCGGATGAACATGGCAGAATTGTGTACTTTATTAAAACATGGCGGACAACAAAATATGAATTGCCAACCTTAACTATTGTTGCTGGTGAGGGTGGTGAAACGAAACCCCCACAATTTGAAATTTCGGAATGACTGTTATTTTAAACATAGTTCTCAGTAACCCTGCATTTAACCATTGTGTTCCGCCATCTTGTTTTCATTCACAGTCCTATTGTCCTCCAAATGAGAGATGGCCGCCCTGTTTTTGTGAGCTCTGCGCAAGTATGATCGATTAGTCTGGTCAGGCACTTCCGTCTGATTTTATGACAGGACGCCGCCATTACGGTAATCGCTTGTTACTTTGCAAAAGAGCATTGTATTTATAAATAATATATATTTATTTATTTATATAAATACTTATTGTTAGCAACTGGTATTGAAATAACGCTAAATAGTCGAGAGAAGTTTTAATTTGGCGTTATCAACATGTCTTTCTCAGTGAAAACAGACGACGGCGTCCATTGTGACAGGAAAACATAATTGATCAGCTACCGGAAGAGCTGCGCAGTTCAAACTTCCGCCGGCCATCTTTTATTTGGAGGACAGTGCGAAAGAAATCTCAACCAAATCTAGAAATTTCCTTACAAACTACGATAAACACCCACGATTTTTCATTAGAATCTTAGTGCAATGTTAGATCTGATCAATTTCTTGTACATGTTTTATAATTTTCTGTTTCTTTTGACAGCTACATTTATGATGCGATTAGTAAATTATAGGAGACGAAGGATTTGGTTGCGCCAAGTACGGATGAGGTTACCTTTCATGAGGCGAAGGGGATAAATAATAGCTTCAATATTATGGAGAATTGTGTGTGTATTTTAAGAAGCAAAAATAAAATTTTTGTTTCTTAAGGAATCTTGCTATTTGTATTTCTTATTAATATTAGAAAAAGATAATATTTGTGTCCAATCTGGGGGCATGGCAGTGCCCCCGCCAAGACGAGCCGAAGGCAGGAAGGGCGCTACGTACCTTTTCTGGAAGTGTTTCGTCGTATTTTCGAACCCTCATAGCTTCGGCCTGGATATATCATTGTTAAAAATAAGTTACCATTAGCATTAGTTATCATCATTATCCTTCCTGAATTCGGAATAATAAAATTGCAGAATCTGTTACAAAAAAATTGCCGTTTTCGAAAGTAGGGTCTTGACTCATAAAAATTTGGGAAAACCTGCTCTAAACCATAATCTAAAACCGGAACCACTAGAGTTTTTGAAAAAATATTACTTTTTGGTTAAATGGAATAAGTAAATTAATTAGTATGTAATTTTTTATGATAAAATCATAATATATATCCCAGCTAAATTTCTCATCTAAATATATTCCTAAATTTTTTTGCTGGGTTACAAATTCAATTATTATTAGAATGTACATTGCAATTCATTTCACTACAATTGTGATAGTGAGAAATAATTATTTAAATAATAAATAATATTGAATATTATTAATAATATTAATATTATTTATTTAAAGATTTTATTTTTAATAATCATTGCTTTAATCAGTGTTTTTAATCCGGGGGGGGGGGCCGCGGCATTTTCTTGGAAATTTACTTAAGTGTAGTTCAAGATAACTCATTGTCAGTTCTATTTTGCTACGAGATATCTAGTAAAGCCCGGATCACACAATATTCAGGAATGCTTAGTGGGGTGATGGTCCACTATCTTGTTATTTTTACAACCGAACGTTAAATATATTTATTCCAAATATCTTTAAAGTTAAGTTTCTTGAATTTACTGTAATATAATTTTAAATTCTAGATATCTTTTAAAAAGGCTACGATATTAGCAACTGCTGAGCTTTTAAAAGGAAGACTAAATAGAAATCTGTTATTATAATTAAATTCAGTAAAAGAAAATGAAATTTAAAATGAAGAAAAGGAATCGATGGAATTCCTTTTAAACTTAATTAATTACTTTATTCAGTAAATACCAATTCTATTTACGCATTTAAGTATTTACATTATGTATTTGAGATTCCATTATATCTATAAAAGTTTAAATAATCTTCGAGTTCCACAATTTTTTAGCAAAAAAAATTTCTTCGAGTTCACAATATCAGATTTAGCAAAAAAACCAACCAAATACAGGTGCATCGTAATTAAATAACAGGAGACCAACAGTCACAGGTCTGTGGTTTTGTACGAATAATTACACTGGGAATTAATAGCTTGTTTTAAGTGTGGAGAAATTTCCCAGTGTATCCCAATAATGAATTTCGGATACACGTAAAACCAGAGTATCTTTAATTAGCTAAAAGAGCTTTCACAATATTATTACAATTCTCGACTTCATATTTGTGTGAATTTGGATTTTCGGCTCTTACGTCCATCAAAAATAATAAAAGAGAACGTTTGCAAACGATCGAAGAAGAAATGAGTGTGTGTGTGTCTCCAATATTCCACCCAGAATAAAAAAAAATTGTGCATCCCGTCAAGCTCAGATCTCGCATTAATTAAAATTGTTATTACACTCATGGACAAAAAAATTAGCGCACCAAGAAGGAGTCGTCAAAATGAAACGAAAATTTACATACATAATAACTACTTTGATATACGTAAATGATAAGAAAATCAAAGAAAAAGGATAATTTATTTCCAAGAAAAAGGCAAAAGAACGGAGGAGTTAATACACCGTTGGACCCCCTCTAGCGCGAATGCACAATGCGATACGATCGGGCGTTGAGTCATACAAGTTCTGTATGATGTCTTGAGACATTTCGTTCCATATTTGCTGTAACCTTGCCTCTAGTTCGTTCAAACTCGTGGGATGCCTAACTCGTCGTCCCAAATGATCCCAGATATGCTCGATTGGAGACAAATCTGGGGATCGGGCAGGCCAAGGAAGGGTAGTAATAGTGCGGAGACAGTCTTGTGACACCCTTGCCGTATGAGGCCGAGCATTGTCTTGTTGAAAAATGGCTCC
>JAFIDM010132398.1:1135-18951 GCA_023159025.1 Thereuonema tuberculata
TTTACCCTTTTACAAAGATATACAAATACAAATAGTGATCTTATACATTTACGAGAATATATATGAATCTCTTTAGCTAACTAAAGGTATTGCGAAGTACATTCTTAACGAAATAAGTTAAATTATTCTATAATCAACTGATTTAAAAACTAAAAACCAAATTTTGGTTACCAAAGGAAAACTTGTAATGAAAAAATAACTCATTATACAGTAATGTTTCATTAAAAGTTTAGCTTTATTTTGTAGTTTTAATTGATTAAGATAGTTATGTAAATTAATCAATTATAGATGCATAAATGAATTAAGGAAATTTTAAGTGCTTATATCTTTTTGATAATAGTTTATTCTTACTAATTCCGACTTTTTTTTTTAATCTTATTTTTATCTTTCTAATTCAGATTTTATTTTACTAATATTTATCAATTGTTAATAATTGAAAGTCATCTAATTGAGAATTCATTGTTACCGTTCCAATTCCCCAACTGATCCATCTCTTCACTCTGTCTTTCCAGTCTGTAAATGAAATCAGTGTGATTCCAGCCTAATTAAAAAAAAAACAACCATTTTTTTTTTTTTTTAATTTAATATTGTGTTGGCCTTTTATTTATACTTCAAAATAAAATTATTTTAAAAATTATAAAAAAAACCAAACATGCCAAAACTTAAATGAAATTAAAAAAAAAAAAAAATAACTGTACGAAAAACCATCTCCGAACAAGGTTGGAATTTGAAATGAATTCCATTAATTTTTTTTAACTCTTTACCTGAACTCCTAAATAAACTTGAAGAAGTGACGTAAGAATTCTCACAATTCCTTCCAGATCAAAAGGTTGAGGACTTCCATATACTTCCTAATGAAAATAGGAAACTTTAAAAAACGAAAACAAAATATATAACGATTTTAAAATAAAAGGTTTAGAAAACAAAGGTTTGGAAATAATTAATATTGTTAATTTGCTTATCAGTTCTTAAGGGTTGAGGTACTTCTCAAATTGCTATTAGTATACAATCTACATATAATATAAAAATAGATATATATCTACTATGAATAGATATGTATTTTTTTAATCCTTCTGGTAAAAATCCCAATAAAAATTTAAAAAAGTCTGAAATTACCAAAGGTAATTGTCATCATTTAAAAACATAAGTGCAGGACGTTTCAATATGCGTTGGAAAATTACTATGCTATTACTAGATATTCAAACTGAGGAACAATATTCCCGTATGACGATGCTTTATATTAATCAAATAGGAGATGATATCCAAAAAATTAAAACACTGGCTATCAGTACAATGAATCCAAATTTAATGATGTTACAAAACTACGCATAGCAAATAATTAATTGTTCACGCTACCCAACAGAAACTCCTTATAATGCATAGTAATTTTCCAACTATCAATATGAAACCTTAAACACACAAACCTGAAATAGATGAAATTTTCCCAGGAAAGCCCATAATTAATTGTAACAATGCACCCATTGTGGCTATTTCCAAATACATTTCATGTATATTAAAAAGCTGAAAATGTTCCCAACCACAATATAAAAAATTCACTTGATTTCATAAATAAACTCACACAGCAGAAAAATACTATAAAGAATGAACACACATTAATTTCATTGGATGTCATTAATTTATATGGATCCTAAGAACACACATTAATAAAAGAAGCCACAACCAAGTTAATTGACTAACAGGCTGTCATTGATCATCAACTTATTGACATTAATACTTTCATTGAACTCGTTGATCTACTCTTAAATAATCAATATTTTCAATACCAAAATCAAATATAGAAGCTTAAAAAAGGCGTATTCTTGGGCATAGCAGCATCTGCTCTAATGGCTGACTATGTAATGAAATACGTTGAAAAAAAAATCTCGAAATACTTCAAAATAACATCATCCTATTTCACAGATATGCTGATGATATTTTTGCAGTGGTAAACAAAGATGCCATTAGCGATATCCTGAAAACCGTAAATGGTATGCACTCCGCTATTCCATTTGAAATAGAAAAAGAAGAAAATTGCACATTACCTTTTCTTGATTGTCTAATCATCAGAAGCAATAATAAATTACAATTCGCGGTATACAGAAAACCAACCCATGCAAATAAAATAATAGACTATTATTCCAATATCCCCAATCATATCAAGGGTAATATCCTTTTCAATTACTTTAATAGGGCATTTAAAATGTCATCCACTACTCAATAAAGAAATTGAACACCTTTATCAAACATTCATTTTCTCTAATTATCCTACCAGTTTCATTTCTAAATATTACAAGATAGCTAAATATCAAAAAACCACAATCTCTAGAAAAAGCCAACGAACACATAATTATGCGTCGTACCTTGTATACATACCCTTAATCATAGTCTAAAACAACTGCTCAGGAAATACAACATTCGAATTATAAACAAAGCTAACAATAAACTGGTTTATTGCACATCCAACAATAAAAAAGACATCTTGAATAAAAATAAAGTGGTTTACGGCGTTCAATGCCTCAATTGCAATAAAAACTATATTGGTTATACAACACAATCATTAAATAAAAGAGTGAAACAGCACTTAACCAATTACAACAACAAAGTCCATTTTAGATCCATTCTATATCAGCATAAACAAAAAACTAGCCACACCATTGATTTTGAACACACTCAGGTAATAGACCAAGCCAAAACTGTCTTCTTCCTTACCTTACGTGAGTCTTGGCATATCGCCAATTCTCCCACAATCAATAGCGAACTATCCAATCACGTCATCAGAGGCTATTTAAACACAACCCTTCCAAACCAACACACAGTTGAAAATAATCTGCATGCAGATTGAAACGTCTTGCACTTATGTTTTTAAATGATGACAATTACCTTTGGTAATTTTAGACTTTTTTAAAATTTTTATTGGGATTTTTACCAGAAGGATTATTTAATACTATCCCATTTTCTATATTTTTTTTAGTTTTAGATTTTTTATTTTCCAAATATTTTTTTCCTAAATTAAAAAAAAAAAAAAAATCTCATGGCAAAAATTTTTATTTGATAAATTTAAGTCGGTAAAAAATTAAATGAAATTTGAAAAAAATAACAAAGTAAATAAAGAAATGTTGAATAGTATTGGACATTTTTCATTGATATTGAAGTGATTCGCTTATGTTCCTAAGATCCTTCGTTGAAGCCATATTTTTTCTCCGTGGGTACAGAATGAAACCATCTATTGTTCACATTTCGCTTGGAATCCTTCTTTGAATGAGAGGAAAATTCCTTGAAAACTTTACTATTTGCATTTCTTAACATTCTGAAGATATTACGAAACTAATAAGCAACGAAATAAAGTTTTAGGAAGATTTCCGACAGAATGTTTATTAATTTTGAACTGTTATTAACCAAAAGGACTGACTTTGATGGTTGGACGTTGATACAAATGCTTGAATCCTAATATACTCCGGTCAATGTATCCAGTGCTGCCTCCGGTGCAATTCCAGTATTTTCCAAACATATGACGACCTCCTGGACCCAAATAACCTCAGACAGAATGTTTAGTGATTTTGAACTGTTATTAACCAAAAGGACTAACTTTGATGGTTGGACGTTGATACAAATGCTTGAATCCTAATATACTCCGGTCAATGTATCCAGTGCTGCCTCCGGTGCAATTCCAGTATTTTCCAAACATATGACGACCTCCTGAACCCAAATAACCTCTGAAAATACAAAGAAAAATAGAAATTAGAATAATTTTCTTTCCTTTTTCTTATAATTTCCATTTGCTTTCATGTCTTCTATATCAAAAGAAGAAAAGAAACTTGTCGATATTTTTTTTTCTTAAAAATTCAGTTTAAATCTTAATGGCTTCTAAAATAAAGAAAAAAAAGTATTTCTTCCTGTTGTTTAACCTTAGTGGGAACAATTATAACTTTGTATTAAATCATCATTGCTAATAATATCAATGAGAGCGACACAAATAAGATTGTGTTACTGATTAGTCAGAACAATAACGAAGCATACATATCCCAAAAACATAAAGTTTCATCAAAATTAAAATATCAAAAGTTAACGTGTGTTAGAATTGCATTTAATTGAATAAGAAATCACCAAACACAAAAATTAGCTAAAAATCTTTATAATAAAAATACATTACGGAACCAAAGGAGAGTTTTTGGAATCTTATGCAAAATTAGAGATTGACAAAGGAATCGCATAATTTGATTCC
The DNA here is from genome assembly GCA_023159025.1 of Thereuonema tuberculata. Classification (NCBI taxonomy): domain Eukaryota; kingdom Metazoa; phylum Arthropoda; class Chilopoda; order Scutigeromorpha; family Scutigeridae; genus Thereuonema; species Thereuonema tuberculata. The sequence continues at coordinate 5,358 of JAFIDM010132398.1, forward strand.
GTAATGTATTTTACAATTTTTATTATACAGATTTTTAACAAATTTTTGTATGTTTTGGTGATTTATTATTCAATTAAAATATCGAAAACGAATGAAATATTTATTTGGATAATTGAAAGAGTTTTTGTTTTCATTGTCTGATTCTCGTTACCTTACTTTCGAAGGAAATAAAGGCTTATAAGACACTCATCCTGTCTATTAATCTGAATACGTGTATCCTTAATAACTTGTGAACCACAAAAATAAAAGAGGCTTTTTTTCTTTGAACCCGTCGAACAAGTATTATCTCAAAAACAATAGGAAATGAAATATAATAACGGCGAAATGAAATCGTGATTTGGCTCAACACAAAGCTTTGGGCACAAAGTGATTTGGGTACAAGGTTTCAACAGGGCAATTGATCTTTAAACAATAGCAGACTGACTTCAGTAGCACTTTTGGAAACTTTCAAAATACTTTCGTTATTGTAATCTTAAAGATAATTATTAATAACTCATAATTTTTTTGCTATTAGAAACATTTAAGATATTTGCTTATACATTTTCTTAATTTTTAAAAATAACATAAAAAATATAAAAATATATATAAAAATACGAAAGATCAACTAAGTTTTAGATATCTTGACCCAGAGAAAGAAGTTTTCTTAAATTTGGTTAATTGTTTAATCTTTTATGAATAAAACAGATTTACAAACTCACAACATCTCAAAAATGCATTTTTATATCTTAATTTATGCTTTCAGGAAAAGTAAACATTTTGCCTTTCATCTATACTTAGTATTATAAAGCTGAAGAGTTTGTATGTTTTTTTTTCGTTTTTTTTTTTACTTTATGTTTATCAGTCCCATTAGGTATACTTATAAACTGTATACCTGTGGTATAGGACTGAGAATTTTGATTTATTGATCTAAAAGTTAAATCACCAATTAAAGATAATAAATAAATTATTCACTTAAAATTAGTATTAATTTTATTCTTAATATTTACTTAACCCATCCACCACATAAGAGATCAATTTCTGTTTTATTTGTTTAAATGTTAGAGTTTCATTTTTGTTAATATTTATTTCACTGAAAATTTTGTATTTAACGTAATTTGTTAACCTGTATCCAAAGTTATTTTTAATTTTATCCAATTTAAAGATTTTATACCAGTTGTACCTAGTATTTATTTCTCCTTCTTGCGAATTTCTTTCTCTTATTACTTCAAAATAATTCTTTATCAAAATTTTGTATATAAATTTTTCATTGATTTTTAATATTCCATACTTTTTTCTTATTCTTATTCGTTCTTTTTTTTTATTTATATTTAAAATTTATGTATATATTATTGAATATTTTCATAGTAAATTTATTTATATTTTCTACTTGTCCTTTATTAATATTGATCCAACATTCCAGACCGTAATTTAAGAGAGAATCCACAAGAGATTTGTAAATTATAAGTTTTTGTTTAAATGGAAAAACATTTTTGATATGATAGAAAAGAACAGAATATGAGTTTAACTTCCCTATTACAAACTCATATTGTCTATTCCAATTATATTTATTATCAATATATATTCCAAGGTATTTATATGTTGAGATTATTTCCAGTGTTTTACAATTACATGTGTTCATGACATCATAATTGCTTTGGTTAATATTTGAACATTCCATTTCATGTAAGTTTATTGTTAGATTATTGTTTAAAATTTTTTTTTTATTTTTAATTACCATAATTTTCGTTTTATCTCCATTTATTTTCATTCTATTGAAAGATGACCATTTGCTTATATTATTTATGTCTATTTGCAAATTTTTGTGTGCTTGAATTTGGCTTGCATCTGTAGTAATCAGAATAACATCATCAGCATTGAGAAAAATTCTAGATTTGTTAATGTTGTTGCTAATTGAATTAATATAGATGCTAAATAAGAGAGGGCCTAAATTTGACCCTTGGGGGATTCCTCTTCTCGAGTTATAAATTCGACTGATGTTATTCTCAATTTTAATCTTAAACTTCCATAGATTCTTTTGAACGCGCTAATCTCAGGAACTACCAGTCCGATTTCAAAAATTCTTTTTCCGCTAGATAGCCCGTTTATTGAGGAAGGTTATAGGATATATAATATAACGCTACGACCAATAGGAGCGGAGCAGTAAACATAAACGTCAATCAAAGGGTGATGCAGTGGCGGCGACGGGGCGGCTTGGCTGCACATCGAGAACCGAACATTACCGAGAAGGGCCGAATTTAGCTATTGATTTAACGCGAGTGGCACCGCGGGCACAGGTCGTTTTAGATAGAAGTTGGCTCCGATTCGGAAACAATGTCTATTGGCTGGTTCAATGACATCATCTGGATTGCAGGTGAGATTGGATTGCAGAGCAATTTATAGCTCAGAGCACCTTATAACTCAAATTGAAAGTTTTGAATTTTTCTTCCGATTACAAGTTTTGAAGTATGGAAATTTTTTGCTGATTGAAATATTATTTTTTATCCAATATTTAAGATAATTTAGAAAACAACTTGAAAAAGTAATAAAAAAATAAGTAATAAGATTAAATAAATTTTAGTTTTTTTCTTTTTTATCTCTGATAGTAACATAAATTTCCTTTCCTTAAAAAATGCCTTTGTAAATACTTTCTTCATGTATTTAAAGAGAAAGATTTGATTGACAAAATATCGTATCTTATTAAGAAAAAGTTTCCACTGTAAGGAAATTCAAAGTTTTTCTAGACAACGGTAATCCTTTAAAGAATGTAAATTTGCTAAAATCTCTTTCAGTGAAAATGCAGGGATTCCAAGTTCAAAAATCAATTAAATGAAACTGTTTAAAATAGCCTAATTTCTAAGCTCTATCCTTTGTTTTTTTAAGATTTACCTAATTAAAGTGTATAAAATAACAGAGAAGAGTTAATAAAATAAAATCTTTAAAAGTTATTTAACAAATTATTAAATATTACAAAATAAGATTTTTTTTAAATGGTGAAAGGAACTTCCACAAACTTAAAATTATGTTAAAAATATTTACAACAAACAATTTAATTGTTATAAATATTAATATTAATTTTAAAGTTTGTAGTGGAAGTTCCTTTCACCATTTAAATCAAAGATTTATTGCAAAACACGTAAAAAATTACTGATTTATACAAAATAGCAAAAAAAAACTCACGAATTTGATCATCTTTTTTTATTTTTGCTAGCATTTCGTTTAGTTAATTTCCATTGATCTTTATTGAAAACGAAGTCAATATAGTTCAAAACTAATTTTATTTTGTAATATTTGATGAAAATAACAGTGAAATTTATAATTTCTGCCTCAGTATTATCTTTGAAATGTCCTTTTTTCGATTTATTTATTTATTTATTTTAGTGTTGGAGCGCTTAAAAATTTAATATTTCAAATATTACTTCGGTAATTTCAAAACATTTTTGGTTTTTATTTTGAAAAAATGAAGCATTCTATTTGTTCTACAAGTTGCAATGCAAGTGACGTCATGCTCAAATAGAAAATATCGCGTTGCCTACTACGCAGCGATTTGGACCCCCGCTGCTTATGGATCACTGGATTATATTATACTTTTCAGTTTCTTGCTTTTTATATTTATTATGTTAAGTGAAAAATTGTCTTCGATGATGTATCTGCAGTTGCTAACGTATCATTTCTCTGTAGATAGTATATTTGTTTTCATGCCAAAAGAACTGTGGCCTTCGACTTACTTAATTTACATTAAAAAATTCACTTCAACTGAAAATCTAATTCGAGTGTTATTAAATCTTTTCGCATAGATATTGCAATTTCTTCTTTGGAATCTCATAAGCTGTTAATACATTTTTCGATCGAAAAAGCCTGATTTAATTGTAAGTTAATGCTAATTGTCTTTTTTTCTCTCCAGACGTTTAGCATTCTTTAAGTCACATGTATACATGGGTTGTCCAATAGATGCAATATCTTAACTGATTTGACTCCGTGGTGATGTTCAAACGCAGTTTTGTGCTAATATGAGTGTTGTTAATAATTGTTGGAGCATATTAATATCATTTTTTTGGCAACTGCAGCTTAATTGATGATGTGATGTGATGCCGGTACGCACCGAAATGCGAGCTTCGTATCCGAAGCATCCGTGTTCCAGGGAGCGCTAGTGTTCCCATGATGGCAAACCCACAGCAGACTCCCGAGAATTTCAAGGGAAATGTGATCATTATTGGTTGGACACATTTTGTTGTATGGTGTTTCTACTGATTTAATATAGAGATTTAACATAGTAATATTTTTGTTTTCCAGAGAAAGATTCAGTAATTTTTTTTTCCTTCTAATTATCAAGAAAATACCTCAAAGAAATAGATAATTGGTTTTATTGTAAATTTTGGTTAAATTATATATATATAAATATATATAATTTCTATATATTTTATATAATATATAAACTTCTTTTATTTATAAATATATATTTTTTTATTTATTTATTTATTATAGTAAGTAGTCAGAAAAAAAATACACCGAAGGATAATGGGCAGATCTGCCCCACCAGGTATATATATATATATATATATATATATATATATATATATATATATACGTAAGGAAAGATCTCCTTAAATAGAATATTTTTACGACTGGTCTTAATTAGTTTTCCGTTCGGAGTTATATAAGTCTAGATATGACTGTATAATACCCTGGTTTCACGGAACGACTAAAAACTGGATTCTTCGCATTTTCTCGTTTTTGAGCAACACGTGACCAGCCAGGGCGGAAGTCGGTAGTGCTGTCCGAGTTGTGACAAGTCGGTATACCGAGAAAAGTCGCTTCCAACATGATAGCCATCGTTCCCATCATGCTTCAACGACAACAACGTAGAGAATGGACTGAAGGCGAAACTGTAATTTTAGAACCGAACATTACCGATAAGGGCCGAATTTAAACATATGATTTAACGCGGGTGACACCGCAGGGCACAGCTCGTTTCAGCTCCGTTGCGAAACGATTTCTATTGGCTAGCTCAATGAAGTCATCTGGATTAAGGGCCAGATTGGAGTGCAGAGCAATTTAGTGGCCAAACCAAAGAACAACTCAAATTAAAAGTTTTGAATTTTTCTACCGATTAAAAAGTTTTGAAGTGAAGAGATAATTTAAATAATATATATTTTATTTAATGTGAAAATTATTACTCAAGTTTTATTATGGCTTCAACGGCAAAATTTGAATAAATATATTATATGCAAGTGTTATTACGTCATGCAGCAAAGTGATAAAAAGGCGAGAGAAAGCCTCGTTTTAGCAGTTCAGTTCAGCTGATTGGCACACTAAGCAGATTAGAAGATTAGCTAATTGACGAATCAGCAGGTGCCAATGTAAATATTGAATTCTGAGAAGTCGCTCCGTGGAAGAGACAGTCTCCAGAGTAATACGAAGCTTCTGAAACCGTCGCCTATGAGAAGAAATAAACCCGTTACTATTAGTCACAACGTCGCAGAGACAGCGAGACCACAGACACGGCAAAACAGTGAGCTTACAGTATTAATAATACTCCACCTTACTCGATAAATAATCGAGAAGAAAAGGAGAACGGTGAAGATAATTACAAAAATGTTTTTAAGTAAAAAGGCTAGAAGATTTAGGAAAAACAGCGAACGCATCTCATAACCAGACGAGACCATTTGTATCGAGACCACTGGAACCAATCGCAATTTCGGAAAGTTACCGCATCGAAGAAACCCAGTCACAAGGAAGCCTGTCACATGTTTTTGGAGAAGACATCATTTTGAAGTATTCACCGTGGACGAATTAGAACAGTTCCACGACAGTTCAATGATAAATATTCAAGTCAAGTAATATTCAAGTCAAGTAGACGTGAATTACAGTGAGTACGAACTATTATTTATGAACTATTAAATTAACAGAAGCATCGAATTTAAGATGAAGGAAAAGTGCATTTTGTTAATGGGATGAATTATCAAGACTCAGTTAAGTCAACTACTTCATTAGCTAGGCAGTTATTAAAGTGATATTTGTGTGTGCTTCGATAATATACAATTAATTAGTGAAATTAGAATAGAAGCGATTATTCTAATTATAAATAGAATTGCGGATAGCAGTGATTACTAACTTAAAGATTAGTGCAACGTTAGAAGTGAAGTTCTCAACTTACCTTAAAGTGAGCCGATGCTAAACCAGTGCTTCATAAACTATTCAGTATTAAATTATATGTATGCATATTTGTGAATTATTTATTCGTTCAAAGTGAACGTTAGTAGACAAGTGCGTCGAACTATGATCAACAATGATTATTTAATTATCAAGTATAATTCAGTTAGAAACTTGGAACTTTTCAATATCATTTGATATCAATACCAACTTGTTCAAAGCTCCTATTCTTATAAAGAACTCACGTGTATATCTGTTTATTATTCTTATATTATCACAAGTAGTGTAAATAAAAAAAAAAAAAGTTGAAACCGGAGATGAGGGTACAAGCCTTCGAGGTAATGGCCGAATCGGAAAAAAATTAGAAAGGGCCAAAATTTTTTCGAAATTTACCAAAAGATACATCCTGCAGCTAAGTAGACCTAACTTCTCTAACCTACAGCTAATCGGAATCGACGATTCGTTCCTTCGGAACTCAATAGCTTGTAAGTTGTTTCTTAGGCTAATTCGCTCCGCCACTGCAATTGGCTTGTATCCTCTTCTCCGTTTTAGCCAAAAAAAAAAATTACCTATTTGCCTTTCATGAAGTATTTAAATTTTTTACGATTGAAATATTATTTTTTATCCAAAATTTACGATAAATTTATAAAACAACTTGAAAAAGTAATAAGAAAAATAAGTTAAGTAATAAGATTAAATTAATTTTAATTTTTTTATTTTTAATCTCGAATAGTAACATAAATTTACTTTCATTAAAATATATCTTTGTAAATACTTTCTTCATGTATTTAGAACAGAAATATGTCATTGACAAAATATCGTATCTAATTAAGAAAAAGTTTCCACTGTAAGGAAATTCAAAGTATTCTAGACAACGGTAATCCTTTGTCACTTTAGCAATGTAAATTTGCTAAACTCTCTTTCAGTGAAAATGCAGGGATTCCATGTTCGAAAAAATCAATTAAATGAAACTGTTTAAAATAATCCAATTTCTGAGCTCGACACTTTTTATTAATTTTTTTTTAAGATTGACATAAATTAAAGTGTGTATAAAATAGTATTGAAGAGCTAATAAAATAAAATCCTTAAAAGTTCACAAACGAAAATAATTTTTACTATTTAACAAATTATTAAATATTACCAAATGAGATTTTTTTTTAAATGGTGAAAGGAACTTCCACACACTTAAAATTATGTTAAAAATTATGTTAACCGTATCCGATTCCCAATCAAATATCCAAAATAAGCTAGATTTGGAGGATCCATTCTTTTCCCGCCTTTCCTTATACCGTAAAACCACGCAACTATGGTCCTGCTATACAACTATGGTCCAAGGATACCTTCAAAATTCGAAAGGCACTCAGTTGTGATTTAGCGCCAACTTATGGATTTCACGCAAGTTTATTAGTGTATTAGTAATGGGGGAATTAGAAATGGGCGAATCACAGCAGAGTGCCTTTCGAATTTTGAAGGTATCTTTGGACCATAGTTGTAAAGCAGGACCATAGTTGCATGGTTTTACGGTACTAAACTCCGTAATTGGACCTTTGGGTTTTATAGTGACTACTCTCCACTGAAGATCGGCAACTATTCGTGAAACAGCTGTTTGGAGATGTCACTACTGCACTTTTAAAACACTAGGGCCACCTTTTAATGTTGAATTGGTTAAATATTTTTAATATAATTTTAATGTTTGTAGTGGAAATTCCTTTCCCCATTTAAGTCAAAGATTTATTACAAAACACGGAAAATATTAGTTTTTTTTTTTGCTAGCATTTCATTTCTTTAATTTCTATTGGTCTTTATTGAAAACGAAGTCAATATAGTTCAAAACTAATTTTGAAATTTATAATTTCTGTCTCTGTATTATCTTTGAAATGTTCCTTTTTTCGATTTATTTATTTATTTATTTATTTATTTATTTTTATTTATTTATTTTATTGTTAGAGTGCTTAAAATTTAATATTTCAAATAATATTTCGGTAATTTTCAAAACATTTTTGGTTTTTATTTTGAAAAAATGAAGCATTCTATTTATTCTATAAGGTGCAATGCATATGACGTCATGCTCAAATAGAAAATATCTCGTTGCCTACTACGCAGCGATTTGGACTCCCCCTGCTTATGCCGGACAGTGTATATCTACAAGATACTGTGTGTAGATATGTATTTTTTTATTTTTTAGATTTTTATTTTCTCAATATTTCTTTCCTAAACTTAAAAAAAAATAATTAATTATAAAAAATAGTTTTTTGAATATACCACGTTTTTAAAACTGACTAAAAAGTATAAAATAATTTTTCCTAGCCCCATACAGATAGTCCTGAAAATTTGTGATTGTACAGTTTTAATAGCTATGAAAATACTTGTAAGATTTAAAACGAAAAACGTGGGGCGCAAGATAATATATACTGCCATCTCAATTTATTATCTACTGCAAGATAATATTCATTCATACATACCATCTCAATTATCTATTGCATGCGCCCCATGTTTTTCGTTTTAAATCTTACAATTATTTCGGTAAATTTCAAAACATTTTTGGTTTTTATTTTGAAAAAATGAAGCACCATCTATTTATTCTAAAAGTTGCAATGCATATGACGTCGTGCTCAAATAGAAAATATCGCATTGCTTACTATGCAGCGATTTGGACTCTGGATCACTGGATTATTTTGTAATTTTCAGTTTCTTTCTTTTTTTTTTGTGATTACGTCAAGTAAAAAATTGTATGGATCAAAATGAGTAGAAACAGCCGCTAACCCATCATTTCTCTTTAGATAGTATATTTGTTTTCATGCCAAAAGAAATGTGACCTTCCATTTACTTAATTTACAATAAAAAATTCACTTCACTTGAAAATCTAATTCGAGTGTTATTAAATCTTTTCACATAGTTATTACTATTTCTTCTTTGGAATCTCAAAAGATGTTAATAGTTTTCGATCGAAAAAGCCTCATTTAATTGTAATTTAATGCTAATTTTTTTTTTCTCCCCAAACGTTTAGCATTTTTTAAGTCACATGTATGCATGGGTTAGCCAATAGATGCAATATCTAAACTGATTTGACGCCGTGGTGATGTTCAAACACTGTTTTGTGCTATTATGAGTGTTTTTAATAATTGTTGGAGCACATTAATATCATTTTTTTTGGCAACTGCAGCTTAATTGATAGATTCCGATTAATTTCGGGATGTGGTCGTTAAAGGTTGGACACGTTTTGTTGTATGGTGTTTAAACTTATTTAATATAGAGATTTAATAGAGTAATGTTTTTGTTTTCCATATAGAAAAGAAAAATTAAGTAATTTTTTCTTTTTCCTTCTAATAATCAAGTAGAATACCTGAAACGATTAGATTATCGTTTTTATTGTAAATTTATGTTAATCGTGTATATATATATATATATTTTTTTTTTTCACCAAAGGAGAATTGGCAGATCTGCCCCACCACTGTGTAGCAGTAAGATATACGGTATTCGTAAGAAAAGATCTCCATAAATAGAACATTTTTTTATTATTACGACTTGTCTCAATTATTAGTCCGTTCGGAGTTTTATAATTCTAGATATGACTTATGTTATTTAGTGAGTGTGGGTTGCAGGGAAGCCGAGCACCGCGGCCGTTGATAGGACTTATCTCGTTGACATCTTAATTCCCGGATGTATTACTTAATTATCATTTAATAATTATTCGCAGTAAATATTATTTTCACTTATTACATGTAAATAATTATTATTTACTTGAAATAATATTAACGTAATTAATATTATCATTTAAGTTTTAGGTTATCAATGTTCTTAGGTTATCAATGAACAATCTAAGCCAATATACAAGAGAATAAGACCATAAAAACTTCAACCTAAAACTTCAACTTGTTTTTAAGATATTCACTCTCTTCCTAAGCTAGGATTCATTGTCAACTGTTGACTTCTTAGACCGTTTTCTTTAGTTTTTTAGAATTTCAATAACACTCTAGGATCAAAACCTTTTGTGATCAGTCGTGTTTTTATCTTAATAGAAAAACATAAGAACATCTATAGGTTTCAGATTTGATTTATTTATTCCATTGATTCAACTTGTATTATTCGTGAGCTGTAAGAAAAGTTCGCGACGTACTGTAAAGAAAAAAAAACGAGCTTTTCCGATTTTCCAAAACTATATATCAATAATAACCTTTTTTAAGATTTTACAAAAATAACTATAAAAATATTAGGAACCTTCTTAAAATGTCTAAGGTGATAACGTTATTAGATTTAAAATAAATAGAAGACTAAGAACTTTCTAAAATTAAAAATTAATATATATATATAATATTAAAATTTGAACTTATTTTCTGATGATTTACAGATATTTAGGAGTATTTGTAATACTATTCTGTTAAAACTATTTCCACATCCATTGAATTTCACTCAGTTAATAATAAAAGAAATTGATTTTATTCTTTTTTGCTAAATGGTTACAAACATAAATTATGACTTATTATGATAATATATATTTTATATACAAATAATATTTTTTTCTTTAATATGCTGTTAAGATGAATCTTTATTAAGTCAATTTGCTTTCAGTTATCTTTTTATTGAGCTTCATTGATTTAAAAATAAATAATTGTGCTAAATCTAGAAGCTTCCTTCTCATAATTGCAAAACCTAACACTGACCTGCCTCTCAGTATTTTACCAATTTGTTCTGCTTCTATTGATTCATCTCTCAAAGGGCAAAACTATGAAACACCTATTGCCCTAGGATGCTTTAAAATTTAAAGTAACAGACAATAGGATGTACTGAAGGGCTTTTCACAAATTAGAAATGCTGAAATTGCTGACAAAGAAGATTTTTTTTTGTTTTTTACTTATTTTTTTTTGTTTCTTCTTATTTTCTCTGATGAATTTCAATTCCAATTTCTGAACCTGGCTGTCGAACATTGTAGATGTTTTAAAAACAATAAAATGCAAATGCTATTAAATAATAAATGGTTTACGTATTGTGACTCGAAATTACGATTCCTTTACTTTGTCGCTGATGTTAGATTTTTACTCGTCATTAACTGAAAACGATTTAGGATTATTATGTTTTTCTCCGCTAGAGGGCGAAGGTTCTTACTTGATGTAATAAAGCCGAATAGCCACCAAGACCCAAATGGCCGTTGTCCACAGATGTGCTACCAGAAGAATTCCATGAGTATCCATATTATCGATTCTCCACGTGAAAGGGAAGAACTGATAGGATACATGGTGTCCACAATAGAGGATAATAGAGTTCATACCTGACACCAGACAGAAGTGAGTACATTTGCGTTGGTAAAAAGATTTTTTTTTATTTTTTAAAAATTTTATTTCATTTAGAAAATTTCTATAGCCGGAACCTATATACAGAAAAAAATAACAGAATGAAAGAAAACATTAATAGAAATCATTGATTTCGGAAAAGTTTTTAATATTAACTCTACCTTCGGGACAAAACACTGCATTGAAGTCAATCTCAGTGGAATATTTTTTTAAACTATTTTTCTTTTTTATATTCAACGTCTATATTTGCTTTTTGATTACTTTTTTAACTAAGTTTCTTTTGCCAGCTACGAGCTAAGAATCACACAAAACTGTTTCTGCACAGTTTTCTATTGGATATTTTGTTTTTGAGTCGGTTATTGTGAAGTAATTTTAATATAAAAAAATCAATGTTTCTTTGTTTGTCTCATATGCGTTTCTATACCATTCATCAGATTGCGATGAAACTTTGGTGAGTTGTTGCGCGGACGCCCGCGAAGGTTTCTGACTTAGTAGAACCATTTTACAATATCTGGTGATCGAAGCGTTTCAACAAATGACTGTTTTTCAGGTTTCTACGTTTGCAGTTTCCGATGCGACTCGCATTTGCAATGACCATCAACAAAGCACTAGGACAATCGCTTCAAGTGTGTGTGGACTAAATTTGGAAAATCAATGCTTCACATATAGACAGCTGTATGTGGCCTGCTCACGCGTCGGAAACCCTTCTGATTTATTCGTGTATGCACCAGACGGAAAAACAAAAAATATTGTGTATCCAAAAGCACTTCAATAAACAGAATTAAATCACATACACTTCCTTTCTTTGAGTGGCATTGCAACGCATGCCGGATACAGCTAGTAACTTACAAAACTCATCGTCTCAGTTACGTGGTGATCTTAATTGCTGAGGACCTTTAAGCCTGAAACAGCTGTTCTAGAATTGCTTTGAAAATTCAGTGGATGTCAATGTTCAAGTAAGGCTTCAAGTAAAATTTAGTGTCGGCAATTCTATCTACCCTTCTATTTTTTATTGGTAAATTGGTATAGTTTTATCTAATTGCAATGTTAGGAGGTTTTCGTGTTGATAAAAAATGGGTTTCAGTAAGAAAATAAGAGAAAATTTTAAATAATGTTGTCTTTAAGATATTATTGTATGAACAGACGATGGAATGGAATTTCTTATGAGTTCGACAAAAAAAATTCGGAATATTTTATTCTAATATTTTATAATTTTTATTAAATATTAATTATTTTTAAGGTAATATAATAAAGATCAATATTTCTTTATATTTTAAAAACTGAATATTGTCTTGGAACAGTTTAAAATACAATATTTCGATTTTTTAACATCTTACTGAAATCCCACACAATATAAAAATCTGAAGGGATATTTTTAAAGAAATACTTTTCCAATAAATTGTTTGTTCTTTTCGAAAGTAGAAGTAAATAAAAGAAATCATTATTTGTCAGATATTAAAAATACAAGATTCACTTCAAAAATATCTTGGTTTTCAATCATCCTAATATTAGAATTTTAATAATCTCAGATAAATTTATTTAAATCTTAATATTGTCTTTCTTTTCTTTTTTTATTTTCTCTGAAGATATCGTTGATAAGTGAGAAGAGATTTATTCATTCTTTTTCCTGTAACTTCTGATCTTAACATCGCAAGCGCAGTGGTGCCTCAAGGAATAAATTACACAATGAAAAAAAAACTCACCAATCAAAAAACAAGTGAGAAAATCCACGTGCCACAAAGAGCGGCCTCAATGAATTTTTTTAAATTATAAGACTTCAAACTGCGCTTACCTTGAGACACCATTGCGCTTCCGATGCATTGTTCATACTTGCCTCAGTAGCGAGACCTTGTTATTTACAGTGACTTCTCCTGGCTGATGATCGCCAACGAGCGTGAAACAGCTGTTCCAGGATGTCACTTGTGAATAATTTTGTATCATCCATTGTTTTTTTCTGATCTTTAATTCGATTTTTATTTGATTGTGAGATGGATTATATTGCTGTCATTCTCGCCATTGAAGAGAAGTATTATATTTTTCTTTACTTTTATTTAATTGATGTCGTCTACACCTTTTTCCACAGTTTTTAAAATATCCTATATGGAATTTAAAAATCTTTAAAAACACTTATGAAAATTTAGCTAGAAAAACTTTTATTGTGAGTAAATTTACATTTG
>JAFIDM010132399.1:0-10690 GCA_023159025.1 Thereuonema tuberculata
TTTAGGATGTTTCCCGGGTGTCATTGGTTCGATCCCCGGGCTTGCCCATCCCCTTACTAGACTTTCTTCTGCTTCTAAAGTGTCTGAAGATTCAAAATTGAGCTACTTGGCTACACAAGCAAATTACGTTGCTTCAGTTGAGGCTCAAAGGATTTAAAAAAAAAGTGGCATTACTTAAGCTTTGTGTTTTTTCCCTCTGTAATCCCAATGGAGTAATGTAACATGTTTTTTTTGTCGTAACCTGTTAGCAACGTAACGTCAGTAACAATGTAATAATAATGCAATATAATAATTCAATACACAAAATTCATTATTTTGCGTATTAATTTCGCTAGTCGGCTTTTTCCCGTATAGCTATACGTTGAAATAATTAAAATACGAAACATGCTGTAAATTAGGCCTATAGCACCTACGTTTAGAAATAGAAATAGAAATAGAAACCAGACGGCGCCGAGCCAAGCTCATAAGCACCCACCCACCCAAAATCCATTTACCGTCTCATGCCGTCATACCTGGACTTGAAACAATTCAGGGATGGGGCAGAGATAACAAACTCTGAAAGAGAGTTCCAGGGGTTAAATGATTCAAACACGAAATATGCTGTAAATTACATCATATGAGTTTAAATGATTCAAACACGAAATACGCTGTTAATTACGTCATTTACAGTAATTTATTATTTGAATTATTAAACGTAAATGTGTTCACATGTGTATTTATTTTACTGGCGTTAGCGTGTTGTCTCTCCCTCTTTTTATTTCTATCAGTGTGCTCTTTAACATTTTCATGAAGTATTTTGTGATAGTTTCAATATAAAAGCGGCCTGCGCCCTTTGCTTTCTGCGCGTCGTTTCTACCGATGACATTACGAGAGTGCGTCGCGCGTAGCTATGCATTGTTGTAGTCTCCTTCCACGAGCGCAAGCTATACGTTTGGAACAAACAATCGACTGATCTTTGTTAGTTTGGAATCGTTGCAATACAATGCCTCGCTTAACAACCACAGAAAGGGCTCGTCTAGTTGGCTTATTGGAAGGTGGACGGTCTGTAGACGAAGTGGCTGACGAAATGAACTGCTCTATACCGACTGTCCAGCGCTGGAAAACAGCATGGCAAAATGGAAGAAGGCTGGAAGATCTTCCTCGCAACCCCAAGCCCCGTGTTACAACGAATGACGAAGATCTCCTCATCGTTGGAATGGCTGTTGCTAACCCCATGGCACATGCAGCTACGATCAAGACGGACCTGCAACTGCAAAACATTAGCAGTCAAACCATCCGCAATAGGCTTCATGAAGCCGGCCTGCATTCAAGAGTTGCTGCCAGAAAAGACATATTGTTGCCTAGACATGTCCAGGATCGACTGTTGTTTGCCGAAAACCACAGGACTTGGGACAACGAATGGAGTGAAGTCTTATTCACCGATGAGTCATGCATCCAAAGCACACCCAACGGGAAGATCCATGTTTGGAGACCGAGTGGAAACCGGTTTGACGACAACTACGTCCAAGTGACCAAGAACAGTGGACGGTTCTCAGTTTCTGTATGGAGTTGCTGCAGCATGCAGGGACTTGGGCAAATCCACCGAATTGAGTGTCGTTTTGACCGGATCCAATATATGGATCTTCTGGAGCACGTGGCAATTCCAGAAATCCTCCATAGTCACTTTCCAGACGGCTATTTTTGGTTAATGCAGGACAAGAGCCCCATCCATCAATCCCGAGCAGTGACATCATGGTTTCTGGAACATCCCGAGTTACGTTTGCTGCCATGGCCAGCCAAAGGGGCAGATATGAACCCCATTGAAAACGTATGGGCTAGACTGAAGGCAGAAATTGCTCCGAAATTGAACACTGTCCGTAATGCAGATAATTTGTGGATGGCTATTGAAGAAACATGGGAAGTTATTCGACAAGATTATAACTATATTCACGCTCTCATTGCATCAATGCCACGAAGAATGCAAGCTGTAATTGACAATGAAGGCGGATGGACCAAATATTAAAGCAAAATATGACTTTCATGTTGTCCAAAATAAAAGAAATCGAACACTCGAAAAGAAAATGTTGAAAATAAGGACATTGAAAGAAAAAATCGTAACATGTGTAATAAAATTTAAATACACGTTGGCTAACAAAGGCAAAATAAAAACAATTGTAGAATACCAAGAATCTAACGTAAAAAAAGACGAAAAAAACTAAAAAAAAAAAAAAATAGTTATATAAGGCCATTAAATAACAAAGAAGTTGTTTCTCAAGCCCCGCCGCCCCGACTCGAAACCCCCCGCACGGACGTTTTTTTTTTGTTACGGCAACCAAAAATGGCAACTCACGATCTGTAACTAACAAATTTGTTATTCGTTGGACTTTTTTTTGTGAGTGTTTGTAATTCATTGAGTTAACTCCATAAATTTGACTCATGACAAAATAGACATTTCTTCCTTTGTGAATGTGGTAACATATGATAAATATGGTAAAAAAGAGTAAAATAAATAATAAAAAAAACAAAACCGCCCAAACCTGCACCAATTTTTTTTTTTTTTAAAAGGCTCGAGAAACAACTTCCTTTTTTTAAGTGGCCTAAAAGGCTAGAATTGTACGGAATGTTATAAACAAGTTGCATGTCGTTTTTTCGATTAAAGGAAAAGTAGTTTACTAACCTATTTCTCTGCAAGTTTGCTTAGAAAATAGAAGTAATTAAAAAATTTAAAGGTTATATAAATAATAAAAAATAACGATCGAATAAACCAACCTGCAGCTTGACCTGAGAGTCAAAACATCCCAGCAAATTTAATAAAAAGGTTTGACTTAAAGAAACAAATAGGCCAGCCCCCCCCCCCCCTTTCTAGTATAAAAATGGGTAGCCAATGGTGAATGCCAGAAAGGCGCACATAGCAGCAGTGGCGCCAGGAATTGTCCGACAGGGGGACAATGGGTGCCCGACAGGGGGGCAATCGCGAAATCTGACGAAATTTTTTTTGCGTTTTTATGTATTTAGGGCGTGTTGCTCATACTGTTTTTGTTACGTTTCCCCGACGAACTTGCGCCGACGCGCCGGACCGGGGTTGGGCTGACCTTTCCCTACGGCACCACCCCTGGCACGTAGGTCACGAATGGTGGCAACGTAAACCGCCAAGTTGTAATTTCGCGTAAACATTTTAGCAACAATAGCCTACATCGGGCAATTACCATTAGCCTTACTCGAGTATTTGACCCGAATGAAGGTGAAAAAAATCGAGAGAGCCCCCCCCACTGAGTATGATCGAATTGGAGTTATTACCAGGCCAGTCATACACCGATTCTCGTTTGAGCTATTTCGATCAGTGTATAAATAACACTGCAACGTTTTTCGTCACGAAATTTCGACTTTTACATTAGCCCTGACAGAATGTCCAATTTTAACACTACGTAACACGCACAATCTCGCGGTTCTCGAAAAAAACAAACCGTGAAAAAAACCCTGAGTAAAAAAAGGATGGGGGAGGGCGGGAAAAGCGCGGAAAAAAAAGCCGCTGGAAAAAAATCCCTACTCTTACCTAACAAATTTTGTAAATACACTAAATAAATAATCTTTCGCAAGCTTTATCCTCCAGCTTTTGCTCCACCGGACTTATGTCCCTTGGCTTTTATTCCTTTTGTTGTTTTTCCCCAATACCCCCCCCCCCGGTTTTCCCTCCTGCCTTTTTTCCCCAGGCTTTTTTTCTACGCTTTTTTCCCGCCCGTCCCACTCTTTGCTGGGTAAAAAAAAACAAAGTTCAATGCGAAACTGAACTGTACAGAGGATTCTACATCCGCTTCGCAACACTTTTCTGTCTTTTTAAATCTTAATGTGCGAGTTTGGTATGATCAGAAAAGTGTTCGCTTAAGTCAACCACTGATTCTTTTCGAAAATCAAAATTATTACAAATTCGGTATCAAGCACTTATAGGCAAGTAGGATGGTTGACGTTAGTAGTGATGGGAGTCACTGTGGCCCCTGGTTTGGAAGTCACTTGAGACCACTTTTTTGTTTTTGGTTGGAAGGAAAGTGTTTTTTGTGATTTTTGTGGAGGGGATGGTTGGACTTGATGGTTTTTGGAGTGTTTTTTGCTTTTGGACGGGTAATGATTGTTTTGAAGTGGTTTTAGGAGGGTTTTTTGATGGTGTTGTAAGAGAGGGAGGGAGAAGGTAGGGATGAGGTGACGTTGGGGTGGGATATAAGTCAGGTGAGTGTTTGGATTTTTTGATGATGGTGGCTTGTATTTGGTTGTGTTTTTTAGTGGCTTTTATTAAGTTTTTTGTAGGTTGAACGGTTTATTTTATCTTTTTCTTTCTTAAGGAGGTTTAATTTTTGTACAAAAAAGAAATCACAACAGAGAAAAGAGATAGAAAATTGCATTCAATTTGTTTTATTATTTTTTTTCACAATTACTGTTACATGGCATGGTTCATTGAACTTTTTTTAACATGAATGAATAAATGAATGAATGAATGAATGAATTACATGGTATGGTTTATTGAACTTTTTTTAACATGAATGAATGTAAATTTAATGCATAATTATCAAAAAAAGGACATTTTTTCTTACAGTAAGTGTTAACCTTCACCGATTGGAAAAAAAACCTTTCACCATTTTTTTTACAAAAAAATTACAGAAATAGTATAAAAAAAAGGGAAAAATTGGAATTGTACTATTTTCTACTTATCTAAATCTAAAAAATGGACTAGAGAGCAAAATAACTCATCCATTTTTTTCTTTTCTACAAGAAAAAAATAACAAAATGTAATACATGACAATGTGAATATTACTTGAATATATTTATACAACCAACACCTTTTTCCCCAAAAAAAATAAGTACAAAAAATTATCACATCATTTCATTTTTTTTTACATTGTCTTTTTTTCTTTTCCTTTTTTTACTGTTTCTTTTCTTTATCATCAGATGGTGATAGACTCAGTAAGGCCTTACACGATTGGGTAGTGGAACAGACCACGGGTTGATTTCTTCGAATTTCACGAAGTTGTTCACCGAAATGCTCTCTCAGTCTATTGAATAGGATAAAATCGTTAATGTCTTTTCTCGATGTGAACATGTCGAGAAATTCCCTATAAGAAAAACCACGAGTCATAAGTAGTATAAAATAAATGCAGTAGGCACCACAAGTTTGGGTATAAGGTCCCTGAATAACGACACGACTTTCTCGAAGTCGTTTTGCGTTTTTCCAAATAAATTGTCTAATGAAGGGATTACGTATTGGATTACCGAAGGAATCAAAGTAATACACACTTGATGTTCGTGGATGGAAATACAGGGCGACCCAATGAGAACCCGGCTTTGAATGATTGTCCAAGTTCACAACATATGCCTGGTGTAAAGCCTTTACTGGAAGTCTATCGCAAGCGTATACTCCCCCAAATTTGTTGCTCGTCTCGGGATGCGAGCTTAACAGAGAACTGATTTGTAATGTGTTCATTTTCTTTTTTAGTCCATTAAGATGTTTCTGCTATTGTCTATTTCAATGATTTTCTGGAACTCTGCATACACAAACACATTCACCGTGTGTTCCAGTGGAGCTTTGAATCGAACGTCTATACGGACTGTACCGTGTTCGGTCAATTGAAAATGTTCACCACCACCTGCCAGGTCAGGCGATAGGTCAAATCCGTACAAGGTCGATCCCTCGGAATAAGATTTATAGTCAATTCCCAGTCCTGCATCGTCCATGTACCGTCCCGCTGTAGTTAACAGAGAGAGATAATTTCTAGCATAGAGTTTTTTATCATAATCAGGTCGGAATGGTTGACTGGGAACGTTTCGACCGTCCACTGATAACACAAGGTGATTCACGTTGAAATGATGAAACAAGAACGGATTCTCCTTGTAAGATCCGTTGAAGGCATTGTTTTTCACTAAACCCATGATAATTCTCTTGGGAATTTGTCCGATGAAGGCATTGTCGAGGTTTCCCTGAAGACTTCCAGCTGGGATGGAAAAGATTTTGCATTCGACACGGGTGATAGGATACTTGGCAGGTGTAGAGTTCAAAATTTTCGTATGGGCAATTTGAACTGTTGGAATGACGTTCACTTTTCGCACATGTAGGGAAGCACTCTCGATGACCACTTTGTAATCGGCTTTTTCATCGGGCGATAGGAGCACAAACTGATTCTTGCTTCGAATCAGACGCACTCGAACGTTCACCTTGTTAAGAATCAGCTTGTTCTGTCTGAAGATATCGCCGTGAAGACTGCCCTGCAGCTCGATGGTGTTTCCACCACTCACGAGCGTGTGACGTTCTTTGAGTCCAGGATTGGTATTGGCTGCAAGCGGATCGAGGTCGTTGAATTGGCCTGCCTTGTCTTCATGCCAACCGGCAACAGATAGCAGAGTCTTTTTACTGTCAAGGCCGTAATTTAAAAAGGATTCGATGTAGGCACGATAGGGATAGCAATTGTCCGAGGCGGAAACAAGTTTATCACCCAAGTAGACATCGACTTGAGTGAATAGTGAATGAAGAATTAGATTAACTGGGCTCACCTTGTCTGCCTCCCCGATGGCTGTCAAATCACCACCTTTTACTATTTTCAGACGTATAGTGAGGAGAGTTTTTGATAAGTCCAAATATTCCTCACCGGCACCGGCGATCACGAATTCAATGGGTCCGGTTTCGGTGATGGAGGCAATCGGGTGATATTCAACGTCGGCTCCATTCTGAATAACAACTTGTGTTGGAGGAAGAGTGAAAAGATCCAATTCGTTTTTAAAACTCTCCTCAGATTTGCAATGAATTAATTGTCCCTCACCTGCCATTTCCTTTTTTTTTCAGGAATCAAAAATGTCCTTTGGAGATTGTTTTTTTGAATTTTTCTTTTTAATTGTTTTGGATGTAGATTTCTTCTTTTTCTGCTTTCTTTTGGCTGTGGTGGTGGTGGTGGTGCTGGTACGAGAACGCTGCTGACGCACTGTTTTCCTTCTTTTTCTCCCAACACCAACACCCGTCCTTGACAATGACCTGTCACCGGATTGGTCGGCGAATGCACTGAGCCACTTGCGCCTGCCGTACAACCGGCCAAGTCCAGCCCCACTTCCTGTTTGGCCGGAAGTTACGTCTTTCAATGTCTGCTGAAGCTGTCTTTTGGCGGCGTTTTGAAACGTTTCACCCTGTTCAACGTCATCCAAAATGCGATTACCACTTCTTAGGGCGTAACGACCTGCCGAGTAGGCGAACTTTTTTAACACTGGTTTTGCCCAACGAAATAATGATTTAAACACACTGCCTATTCCACCCCCTCTTTGATAACGAACACCGCTGTAGAACGGCACATTATTGGTGTATTCCGATCCGCCAATTTGATTTGCATAGTAGCAAATACAAGAGCGGGGGTTGTATCGTATCGAATGCATCTCTTTCCGGAACACAAATGAGTCACACTTTTTTTCTTTAATTAACTGCACTAGGGTAAGGGGAAGGTGGGGGTGGGGGTTGGGGGTAGGGTTGGAGTTTTTTTTCACCAATCAAAATGCTTTGTTGGCTTTACTTCTTACTGTCGTATTTTACGAAAATGCAGGGTTAATGTAGTTCTTCCCCTCTGGAAAGCCACAGGAAGGCCAACGTCATTTCTCAAATATATTGTAATTGTATCGAATGAATGACGCAATAGAGGTCTATAAAACAAATTGGTATAGGACTCTGTTATCAAGTCACCATCTTTGCCACGAATTTGCACCGTGCGTAAAAGGGGAGCCATTACATCGCCAACAATTGAATTGTCAATCAGATCGGAATATATATAAATGGAATAGAAGCCGCCGTTCAAGTCAATGACCGAGCCAGCCTCTATGGTTTGAAGGAATTCTGTCTGACCGAGAAAACCTAAAAGTTCAGATAATTCGCGAGTTAAAATTACTTTAAAATAGCCAGTTATTTCAAGAGTGATTCTATGAGTGATATTATTGTAGGTGAATTGAACCGGCGTTCTCTCCTCCTCGTAACGAAAACGATCCTTAATACGAGCTGACATTAACTGAGTTAGGTGTGCTGCATTCGAATAATATCCCTGAGGAATTTTGAATTCATTAATGACCGAAGAACTCGCTTCTTTTAATTCAAAGTCGAAAAAAAAGGGGGCTTTCGAAAGATCTATATCTGTAAAGGTAGGTGTGTCTTTGGCCGTTGTACTTTCTTTAAATACAACCAAGGTTTGCTTTGAATTTTCCTCATCCGACACTCGTAAAAGATCAGACTGATTAAAACCTAACAACTGAGCCAGAGGCAGGCACATTCGAATTTCTGCTCCGCGCGGCAGGGAAACGATAACACGATTGAAAACTAGCAAAAACATTACCTCGTTGGAAAGTTTTTCTATGGGATGATCTTGAATGCTGGCTGTAATTTTACGAATGAATTTGTCAGCGCTTTTAAACTGTGGTTTTAATGGAATGGTAACACGAAAAGAGGGATAACTTATAACTCGAAACACGCCATCATTACCGCTTATGTTGTACCAACTATGCTGATAACTAACCTCTGCCAAGGCACATTCGTAGGGTTCTTTTAATTCAAATCTTTTTGGTAGTTTGGTTGTGAAAGTGGAAATTGTGTTTTTCGGAAAAAAAGCCGCGCTCGAATTGCTCGGGAGTGTCAGATAAAATTCATCCATTTTTTGTTGTTGTTTAGGCACTTGAAATATGCTGTAAATCCCTAATTTTAACCCAGCTATCAAAAGCGGGACTGTATCCCTGCCAGCGAACTAAATATTCTTTCTTATTTCCTCGTCCTTTTTCCTTAAGAATTTTCTCAATGGGATAGAAACTATCTTCGCCTTTTTCAATAGACTGTAATTCCCAAGGGTAAAAAGTTCCACGTATTGACTCACCTGAGCCGTCTTTCAAACGATACACTTGAGGGCTTCTCTTTGATACAATCTCTGAAATTGTAAAAATTTCAGGAGTCCACAAACCCTCGAACGCCTTTTGGAATGATCGTCTTGCCGAACTAATACGCACCTGCTGACCTGTCTTAAATGACACGTTTGGCGGTCGTCGTCGTCGTGACGTATTCGGAGTTTTTCCGTAGAGGCGCTGCCATACAAGATGCTGATTCGAACCGGTTACATCGTTTGGGGCCATACCAATACTCGAATGAAAGCTGTTATTATAGGCATCCACCAAATCTTTTAAAGCATCAACATAGCGAAAAGAGCCAGTAAAATGAAAATATTTGAAAAGTTTTGACCGAAACGTTCTCACAAATCTTTCGGCAACTGAAGCTTTAACAACAGGATCTTGTGATGTAAAAAAGTGAACATTGTGTTCTTTTAGAAATGTCTGAAAGGTTTTGTTGACAAATTCACGTCCTTTATCGGTTTGTAAACGATCAGGAGGGTCGACGTCCTCCGTCTTAAAAAGATGCTCAAAGGCTTTGGTTACACCGACTCCTGTTTTGTTTTTCAGCGGTACTACAAAAGCACGTTTCGACAGGATGTCTATGACGACGAGTAAAAATCGAAAACCATCATTAAATTTTGCCTGTTTTTGCATATCAATAAGATCTGCCTGCCACTGTTCGTTCATAACGGACACTCTCGTTTTTCCACGCGGGAAATTTTTCCTAGCCGGTTTAAAAAGAGTGTAGTTATCATGTCTTTTCAACCATTGTTTCACTTGAATCAGGGTAATGAATTTATTTCGCTGTTTGGCAGCTCTGTATAATTTTTGTACTCCGTCAAAGGAGGCAGGGTGTTTTGGATCGAAATAAATCGATCTCAATAATTTCTCCACAGCTGCTGATAAGACCGCCATTTTCCCTGCCCCGACTGTACACGTATTTTTGAATTTCCGTTTTTCTTTTTAGCTGCGGGAACTTGTAATTTTGAAATAATTTTCCACTGTTTATTGTTCGGGACGTCCTCTTTTGATAGTGGGAAAGAAGTTAAAAGATTACGGAATTGAACCCAACCAGTCGGCGTTCTTTTGCTCTGCTTCACCAAATGATTCATTAAATCAAAAATACTACTTTGAGGAATGTTTTCACCTCGAATCATCAATTCTCCCGTTTTTGAATTCCATCCCACATTGGGCAGCTTTTTAAAACGTTCCAACAGTTTTTTTGCAAAAGGCAGATAGAATGTGGGCATGCGAGTCAAAACTGCATCCTCCCAACTAACACCTGACAGAGTTTGAATTTCTTTTTTTTCCTGTGACGCTTCGTTTTTTACGTCGGCACTGTCTGACGCAACATTTTCGGTCATTGACTGTGAAACAGGATCGTACCGTCTGCCCTTGTTCTGATTATAAAATGTTTGAAAACGCTGCTGTATATTATTAACTAATTTAATTTTTAAATCATTCGGTAAGGTGCTATCGTTTAAAAGACGATCAAGTTCTTTTTCCAAAGAGAATAGTTTCTGTATAATATTTTGAGACGGGTCGTATTTTTGTGTGGACCCTCGCAGCATTTGTGAGGCAAGTTCTTCTGGTAAAACAACAAATTTTTTACCGTGTTCCATTCCTTCATCGACTGCTACCGAGCATGCCACCGAATAGTCCGGCCAAAGCAGGAATGATGAAGGGTAAAAGTCCCGAGCCTCTCTGTACGAGAATTGACTTTTTTTTGTGAATGGGTAATTTTGATGTGCCAATCAGCCTAAGTGTTTTCTTGTGACAAGATAGTTTTCGTTTTTGATAGGGGGTCACAGGAACGTTCCCACGCAAA
>JAFIDM010132400.1:0-18945 GCA_023159025.1 Thereuonema tuberculata
GACCCTATTTGTTGTTGTCAACGATATCAGCAAAATGTTTTGTAAAAGGTGTATTTATATTCATCTTGGTGTAACTTACATAAATATGTAATTATAAAGGGTTTTTGAAGCGCGAAATGGGCTTATTAGTGTAAAGCCGATTAATACCACGAAATAAGAACGAAATAATCGTGAAATCATCGAAACAACATTCATTTGTTTTCGGCTTCAGTTGTTTTATATGCCACGAGGGAACATTAGTCACGC
Source organism: Thereuonema tuberculata (assembly GCA_023159025.1). Taxonomy (NCBI): domain Eukaryota; kingdom Metazoa; phylum Arthropoda; class Chilopoda; order Scutigeromorpha; family Scutigeridae; genus Thereuonema; species Thereuonema tuberculata. Next base: position 247 of record JAFIDM010132400.1, read on the forward strand.
GGCTTGTAGGTGAGTATTTTGTTGGCCTTGTGGAGTACTTCAGTCAACTCGATGATTTCAACAGTGCAGTGACATGTTTTCAAGTCATTTCAAGCAATAAGAAAGCAATTTTATTTGAGGCTGCCTTTGTGGAAGAACACTGAACACACTGCCTCTCTGTTCACTTTCCTTGAAGTTATCCAACTGCACACAGACTTGTCCCTACAGTTAATTCTTTAATTGGTCAATTTGATTTAATTCATAAACTAATTCTAGGCGACAAGAGTACTGCTGTACTTGAGGCACTCCATGACGAGAGGAGGGAGAGGGAAGAAAATAAAAATAAAATTCTTGTAAAAAAAGAGCATTAACAGGATTTAAAAAATGTTACGAGAAGACCCGACAGGAGAAGTTTCCAAGCCATCTCCACATTTTTCTATGTCTTCTCAATAAATGAGGACATGATGTTTTATGTGCAGAAAATTCCTATGTTGAAACTAATATTTCACAACATGTTTTCCTTCGCGGGTATTACACTCTTGAAACCCAAGTGAAGAAAGCTGCAGGTAGTACAGAAGAAGGTGACGTTGTTGTTCAGGTTTTGCGAGTTTTGGTTGAAGAACTTGGGCTGAAAAGTTCCTGCAGGCAGTGTGGTTTCCCACAACAAATGTTGACAGTGAGAGTGGACTCTCGGCATATTCCAACATAGTGACTGAACAAAGCCTCCCCCTGATAGTGCTGAGGTACTCATGTATGTGTACTCTGGACATAATGCGTGAATTTTGTTTGAGGATGGTATGCTAGATGTAAATTCTTCTTGCATTTAAACCTTAAAATTTATATTTACAGATTGATAACTAATAGTTAATAGTAAACAATTAAAATTTATACTGGATGTTATATAGTATTTCTGTATTTACTTAATTGGAAATTAGATATTTGTGGGAAATGTGTTCTGTGTTGAAAATTAATAAATGCGAAATAATCATTGATCTGGAGCTTTGTATGATACTGCTATAGATCAATTTATTTCATCTCAATAGCGTCTTTCGACATTAATATATACAAGATGAAAATGAAAAGAACGTTCGCAAAAGCTAAGTCGGTTTAGCTAATAAAGGCATCTATTGCTGAGAAGCAGCGAACGTTGATAGCCGAAATATAACCTCGAGTGATGTAGGGTAAGGCGACAAGGGCCCAGGGACATTAAAAAGAGGCCTTGCTATTTTATTTTATTAGAATGTACAACCCAATTTCTTTTTTGGTTGGTTGGAAGACAAGACCTTCACACCTTGGAACGCATTACACTCTTCGCTGCGCGAGCTAAGAAACTTACAAGTTAGCTACGTCGCTGTAAGTGACTGCAACTTATAGCCACGAATATTGATATTTATAGCCTTGAAAATCATGAATTGACAGTTCCTAACACTTACATCCATATGTTTATTTATTTCATTGCACTTAGGGATAAGATCCCTACTTAGGAGATGATATTGGGAGTTTAGTAGGGTTAAACTGTTTTTGTTTTTTTATTTTTGCAGATACAAAAGAACGTAAGTCTGAAACATTCTCAGTATTACAGAATTAATATTACTGACTAAGCCTGTATGTATCTATGTATTTGTAACTTTGATATTTTAACAACAGTCGCAGCATGTTGTACCGAATTATAATTCAGAAATCTGCTACATGTAGGATGTGTCCATTTGTCACAGTCCTAGAGATAATATTGAAATAATGGATGTAGAATTCCTGTAGTAAGGCCTGCCGTCTCATCAGAAACACGGGTCCGACTGCAGTAGTGTAGTTCACCTTAGTTTCAGCAGATCGTTCATAAAAATATCTATCCATCTGGTTACGGTGGATTTTCTTTCTTCTAAAAGTCGTATATACAATACATCGAAATACAGAGAATGTTTTAACTAATCAAAATAGAAAATTTACATTTCTTATTAAATTTCTTTGTGATCCTTCTTGATATATTATGAAAAAAATCTACCGGCTGCCACTTTGAGATTTTTAGACAAATTCTGTTAAGATTTTGATAAATTATGCACGTTATTCGTTCAACAAACACCGTAGGAATGGGGTATTTTCTGGGGCCAATGCCTCTATGTTCGAGATTTTTGGCATTGTTGCCATTCTACAAACCCCTAACATCTCCAGAACGGAAGGTCGGATCGACAAACGGACTTCACCATTGTCTTTGGACCTAGGTATTTTCAGGGGCTATTTTCTGTCCCCCCCCCCCCTCCGCTGTTAGTTTAAAAGTCAGAAATGCAACCTTGTCATTTCAGTTGTCAGCTACAGTCTAATGGGTAAGATCTCGGACTCATATGCTGCAAGTTGTCGGTTCGAATCCGTATATCTACTGATTGGGTTGTTTTCTCAATGTCCGTTGGGTTTTTTTCTTTCTTATTTTCGTAACTTTTTTTTTTATTTTTCCTTACTTAATGTACTTCCTTTTTTTTCATTATTATTTTTAACTTTTGTTATTATTAGGGGTACTTTAGCACAAAATAATATTCAGTTGTTTTATTTTATTTTAGCTCAAGAGAACTGAAGCAAAAGAACATATTTTTAAGATAAAATTACCCTTACTTCATATTCATAGTTGTTGGTGCCCTTCCCCACCCTCTCTGCAAATCTTCATTGTGAAATTAAATCCAATATATTTTTCTACTTCTACTAGTCGATATCATTTTTCGCTCCGGAACCCTTGCATGTATAACATTAAAAAAAAAACAAAAAACAAACGTTTATTTATTTAGCAAATTAATATGGAGATCGGAGAATACACGACTTCCCAGCTCGTTTCGGGCTTCTCCACTTAACTCAGGTATATTGCGCGTTGGCACTCACACGGGGGCGGGGGTTGCCGCAAAAACACTTAATTTTTGCATATATCTTCCAAACGCAGAAATGTTTGTTAATGACTGATATACCGTTCAATAGAACATTCAAATACCAACATTTTCTCACTATAATGTTCTCTTCCAACTTTTATACTTTTCGATTAAATTGAGAAAAAATCAAAATTTCACCTTTTAAAAGGCGCCATCTTGGAAACACAAACTTTTTTCGAAAGATTTTGTTGCATTTTGTTTGTCTTAAAAAGCTCTACATTTTATTCATTTACATGACCAATCTATCTCTTATAGTTTGGTCACAAAATTGGAAAAACGTTAAATCTTATGACAATGACAGACAGAATAACGCGTTTGGTTAATTTCATTTGTGACAGACATGACATCAGACATGCAATGGAGCACATTTCATATAGAAAATATTATTTGAAGATTTTTTTTTTTTTTTTTTACAAAGGTGTCTCTGTCTAAGCTATTACTTAGACATAGTTTCCCAATTTTAAGTTGTAAACTTTTTTAATAAAAAATTTAAAACTCACTGTGACAGATATGACGGAGAATGGACAAATATTTTTGTGACCTCTTCATAACTTCAAAACTCTCTGAATTTTCTGAATATTTATTTATGAGATTTTTTTATGGGATAAGTAAGGGTTTCATCTATTGCCATGTCTTTTTATATAAGAATTGAAAATAACTTTTTTGTGTGTAATTTATTTATCTTGTGACAGACATGACAGGCAATTTGTGACAGACATGACAGTTCTGAATATTCTATTCAAAAATCAAAGAAGAATGAACTAAATGATAATAAATTTTTAAAATCGTATTATATTTCAATCATTTATTGAAAATTAAACATATATACATGAATTATAATTTATAATAACCCCATGAATTTAACAATGTAGGTATGTCAATATTCTGAATAATTTTATCTGTAGTGTACCATACAGTATCATTTTCATTTTCAAATTTGAACTGTCCTTGAGTTGATTTAGGAATTAAGCATTTTATGAGATGCTGGCCGCTACAACTGTCTAATATTACAGTAGAGTCGCGGTAATCCGAGGTAATTTGGGGCTGATGGTACCTCGGATTACAAAAAACTCGGATTCCACAGAAAAAAGAAAATTAAAAAAACTGGAATTTTCAACTAAAACGAATCAAATTTAATTTATAATAGATATTAAAGTTACAGATACATTAACAATGTTACCTGGTTACATGAAAAGACTCTTTATAAGCAGTATTAATTTTAACGTGTGTGTCTTCTAAATTAATGGGATGAAATCGAGGCCACCACACTGTCAATTATAGAACAAAATTTATAAACTTAACAAAATTAACTATATTACATTATAAGCATTTACAACTTTAAAAAAATGTCCAAGGTCTTCTGCTTCACACAGAGCAACGCTTTTTAGCAGCGATGTCATGCCATCGTCTAAGTATAATACTAGGGTATCGCTTGGGCATGCACCTCGGATTACACGGAATCTCGGATTACCGGGGCTCGGATTACCGCGACTCTACTGTATTCCATGAAATTTTTCACCTTCATAGACTACTTGGACCCATTGCCCAATGCTAGCACTTCCAACACTTGATGTAGTTGCAACAGGTTGTACAGGTTATTTTTATTATAGACATCTTTTAATATTCCTGTGTAAAAATTGAACTCTTTATTTCTTGACTACCACTTGTCATGCTGCATTGTATAATACCTGGTTGGAATGATTGAAAGGAATGAAGTTTTCTGGTGCATGGAATAATGTGAATTTCTCCAGTTGTTATCTTCCAAGTGTCGTCCAGCATTTTTTTTTTTTTTATTTTCCACATCTTTGGAGGCAGCATGTAGAATAGTATGTTTGGACATAGATTTTTTGCCGCAGTGGCAAAACTTAAGGAATTTGTTGGATCAATTTTTCGAGCTTTTACTGCATCCCTGATTATTTTTTTAACCGTACCACCTATCCCATCAATGCAACCTTTGCCATGCGATGTGGCTGAGAAATGCCACTTGGTAGGTATGCCGCTCAGTGTCATATCAAATATTGTATAGTTTTGCTTGAAGTGCTGTGATGTGCCATCTGATTGAAATTCTATGAAAATGATGTAAGTGGTGATGATAAAACAATTCCTGAAATGTGTGGAAGAATGGTCAGAATAGCTTTAAGAATAAACACAGAATGAAATCAATAAATTTCCAACACCCAAATGAGTGTGGTGTGACAGCAGAGCCATCTGTTTCAAAAATGCAAAATAAAAACTTTTCTGTTTGTATTAAAATAAAAAAACAATATGTAATTTTGTAGAGCTCTGTTTCCGTTGACAGAGAATTGTGGCAGACATGAAAAAATTTAAAACTATTAATTTAGTTCCTGTTTAAACCCTTTTAATAAATTTTGAATGAATATCTTATTTTGACATATTAAAAGAGAAAATGAAGTGGCAAGCATTTTGTATCAATAGTTTTTTAAAAAAAAACCTATTTTTTTGTGATAGACATGACATATCAAATGTTCTCAGTTCTTTAGTATTACTGGAGAATTATTTTGATAAAAATGAATATTTTTTTTCTTTATTAAGAAGGAAACATGTGCTACTTAAATAAAAGTAATGAAAATTAGAGTTATATTTAAATCTAGCCGTGTACCGTCGCTTCGCTCCGGAACCCTTGCGTATATAGCACTAAAAAAAAAAAAAAAACTTTATTTATTTAGCAAATTAATATTGAGATCGGAGAATATACGACTTTCCAGCCCGTTGTGCCCTTCTCCACTTAACTCAGGTGTATTGTGGGTTGGCGCCACTCACCTGCTGTTGCCGCCATACACTTCATCGTCAGTTTGCCAGATTATTCCCTATCCCGAATTTCGAAAAATCCGGCCTTATTTCTTGTCTACATCATAAAGGAAACCTCTGTTCAAAATTTCAGCTTTCTAGATCCAAGGGTTTGGGGTGAGCGTTGATGATTCAGTGAAAGAGTAAGTCAGAATTTTTTTTTTATATATGTAGATTTTCATGAATTTTGTTTTGTTAACATCATTGATTAGTTCTTTATAGATTATATTTGGATGTGTTATTTTCTCATTTTCAACTGTTATCCGATTCGTTCTTTATATATTACTCCTGGTGTTTTGATATCATGTTTATTTATGAAAATATGATCTATATTTGTTTTCGTATTTCCATGAATTGTACAGTTCCTTGTTGTTCCGTAAAGACGATTTTTGAAACTATTATTGCACATAAGTTTTACGTATTTCTGTACTACATTGTTTTTATTCATTTTGAAAATATCTATATTTACGCCGCCAATCACTATAGTTGGACAGTTGTTTAATATATTTTCATTTTTTATGAATAGATTCTTTATTTCAGTAACATTTTAGTAATTTGTAATTTAGCATTTTGCTTACAGAATGACAGACAGAATAACGTTTTATAATATACTTTTTTATAATATATAGTACTAATAGCCGGGTACCGTCGCTTCGCTCCGGAACCCTTGCATATATAGCATTAAAAAAAAAACTTTATTTATTTAGCAAATTAATGTTGCGATCGTCGGAGAATATATAACTTTCCAGCCCGTTATGGCTTCTCCGAATAACTCGGATGTATTGCGGGACGGCGTCACACACCGAAAATTCACATTTTTGCATGTATCTTGCAAACGCTGAAGCGTTTGTGAATAAGTGATATATCGTTCGATAGAACTTTCAAATACCAACATTTTCTCAATATAATGTTCTCTTCCATCTTTTATACTTTTCGTTTAAATTGAGAAAAAGTCAAAATTGGACCCTTTAAATGGCGCCATCTTGGAAACCAAAAACTTTTTTCGAAAGATTTTTGTAGCATTTTGTTTGTCTTAAAAAGATCTACATTTTATCCATTTACATGACCACTCTATCTCTTATAGTTTGGTCACAAAATTGGAAAAACGTAAAGTCTTATGACAGACAAAATAACGCTTTTATAATATATAATTCAAGTTTGGGGAATGAAGGAAATTTGACTTAGGTAGAGATAATACTGTGAATATCAAATGAGTCGTAAATAAATCTTTTCTAAATACTTTTTCATTTAAAAAATATAAAAAAAAACACAATTTTTATAAAATATGAACCTTTGTCAATAAGCTAAAACCAAAATAAATACATTTTTATGACATTTTAAAATTAGTCCATAGGTTGACATTTACATGAAATTAGCCTTTTATATAACTTAATTTAAGTACTGTGGGTGGCATTTCCAAAGTCACATTAGCTGCCGATGCTTCCCCGCATGCAACAAGCTCTCAAGTCTAAGAGCGGAGAGATTGAGGCATGCGGGGAAGCATCGGGCAGCTAATGTGACATTGGGAATGCCACCTACAGTACATCATTGAAATGTTAACAAATCTGTTTCTTTTTTAATTGTAAAAATTTTAATTCTTCTTTTCAAAGCTCATTGCATACGATTAAAACATTTTGAGTGCGATACGTTTCACCTAAATTCGAAAATCTAGCAACATTATTTATATCAAAACCAGCAGACATTCTGTCAAGGAAAAAAAAATGTAAAATTGAAAAAGAAAATACTTATTAATTTGAACAAATATTTAATCACTGAAAAACCATTGAACGATATTATGAAGGTGTTTCTACTATTTTTAGAGTTACTTTATTCATATTATATGAGAACTAGCCGGGTACCGTCGCTTCTCTCCGGATCCCTTGCATATGTAACGTAAAAAAACGCTTTATTTATTTAACAAATTAATATCGAGATCTGAGAATATACAACTACCCTTCCCTTTGTGGTCTTCTCCGCAGATGTATTGTGAGTTGGCGCCACACACTTCATGGACATCTCCCCCCCCAAAAAAAAAAGTTTATTTTTATACTTTTTACATTGTCTACAGCATGGAAGCTACCCGCATGCCAAATTTCAAGTGTGTACCACGTTGGGAAGTTTGCTAAACATCTCGCACAGATACACATACACATATATCCATAAATTTTCCTTTTATATTATAAATTAATGTATGTTGTAAATATTGAATTTCTCATGCTATTTAATATTTTTTAAAGATCGGCTCATTACTAACGAATATAATTTATGTATGATCACAGAAAACTACAACCGATCAGTGAAAACACTTTTTTAGTAAATTTAAATGTTTTAATGCATCGTGTTACGTAGAGGTTCATCACAAATTATTAATACTGATTTCAAAATAGCTCAAAACACTTGTGGTTGAACTACTGGGCAATTTGTACTATTAGTCGCTGATGTTAGTGGCAATGTAATTGTTTTAAAATTCTTGACAAGTTTTAGCCACTGCAGTCGTGTGTCCTTGGTAAAGCGTTCCGTGACCAACAAGACTAGCTGAGATTGTAATGGTCAGTCCGACATTAACTCTCGTGAGTGAAACCCAGTTTCCATTTTACAGAGGGCTAGATGAACCCTAGGGCCGCCTGGAGGAAAACTCCCGTCTTCAGATTAGGTACAATGAATTTTCTTATTTACTAAGTTGATTGGATAATTTAATTAATAGTCAACGTTATCTAAAAAATTTACAATTCAATACAATCTGCAGATTTTAAGAGCTAAACTTTGTTTTAAGTTTGTTTTTTTTTTTAAATCTTCATTTTTGAATTAAGCTACAACCTCGTTTATCCGGACTAACTGGGACCAAAGGCAATCCGGATAATGTGGGTAATAAGTAAAACAAATCCTTAAATAAACAGACTTAACCCTTATTACGATAAAAACTGTTTTGTAGCTTCAACGCCCTGTGACACTCTAGTAAAGCTTTCTTAAACTCGACAAAAAGCATTTTATTACCATTATTTATTGTACAATCTATGCAGGAACTGTATATTTAGTCAAAATAAAAAGCGAATGTTTGGCGTACTTATAGTTATGTTCTTCTTATAATAGTTAAAATTGTTTATGTGAACATTAAATAAAAAAAAAAAAATGTATACAAATCTGATCCGGATCACTGAGGGCCGGATAAACGAAGTTGTTTTGTATTTTCAATTTTGAAAGAAATTTATTCTCGGTTTCTGAGGAAATTATAAATGTAAAAAAATGTTACGCATTACAATGGAATAGTGAATAAAATTTTATTTAAAGGAATCTTGGCATGTTTGTAACGATAAAAATATCATCGGTGTGTTGCTGTGCTTTATGAATTTTAAGCTAGGAGTTATTTTCATTGCTGGCAGGTTGGTGTTGTCGCTATGGCGTTGGCCTCTCATCTTTGAGTACCGGGGTTCGGTTCTTATGTGGGTTTCGTAGTGTTGAACGATCCGCGCTGGGCAGGTTTTCTCGGGGTTCTCTCATTTCCCTGCACTTCTCCCACCATACTTTCTCTGTCATTAACTTCCGTGAGTTAGTACAATAAGCCTTCGGTCGCAGTGCTTGATTTCCCTGCCACCCACATTCACCACATAAACATAATTATATACAGTGGAACTTGGATAATTCGAACTTAATTGGAAATTGTGGATAATTCGAATTTTTTGCTCGGTCCCTAGAATTCTGTATTAAAATAATGTTAAAAAAACGTGGAGAATTCGAATTTTATTTTGGATAATTCGAATTTTTCGTACGATTGTCCTAAAAATACTACGGTAAAAATTGTTCCTGAGACTTTTCTCAGCTAAGATACATTATTTATTTTAACGGATTTTCTAAGGAAAACAAAAGCGAGGGTTGGAATGTATTTTTGTATCAATTGATAGGTTGGAATCATATGCTATGACTCAAAGATTGCATTCAATGAAGCAATTAAAAATATCTGCCTTTTTTTTAAAAATGATGAATAATTAAGCTAGTAAAAAATGTTTGATTTAATGAAAAAAAAAAAAAAAGTCCTTCGTTCTTGACTTTCATCTACTGCTTCATTTCGCCATCTTTTCTTCCGTGATTTTTTTTTAATCCCTTTTTCTTTATCTCTGCTATGGAACTAGAATTAATAACAAAGCTGCAAAACCAGGCTCTCCGTCGCTTCTCAGCACCGCATTTTTAATCACGCTATCAACGAGAACAAAACGAGACTTGCCACTGGAAGTTTACTTGCTCGTGTAAGGGGTCGTCCATTAATTACGTGAGGTTAAAAGGGGGATTAGGGGGGGGGGTCCGGCAAATTCTCACCAAGAGGGAGGGGGGGGGATCAACGAAAACCTCACGTCAACTTTTTCATTCACAGAATATAGGTATTATAATAGATTACAACATTTTGTAATTTTGACTTTTTTGACTTTTTGAAATCTCACGGGAAAGGGGGAGGAATCCACCAAATCTCACCCAAGGGGAAGGAGGCTCCAATTTTTTTAAATCACGTAATTAATGGACGTAACTAAAGCGATGCGGATGTCGCCGACCTGCAAAAGCCATGTTTTCCAATACGTTTGAAGCAATTTTTGGAGAACTTGTAAAGCAGTCATAAGTGAGTTGGATAACTGAGGTAAAGATCGACAGTTCAGAAATCTGAAAGACTTACAAATGTGGGAATATTAATTGATTCAAATGAGTCCATCTCTCACAAGTAAACGAAATCTACACATTTGCCGATGATTTACTGAATCAAGAATATACCAATCGAACACAGAACAAATTGTCCACTTCTTTGAAATCTTAATTTATGCATAAACTTCGAAGAAACCATAATATTACATTAAAGCTTTAATAGCTGATAAATGGACAATTTACATATGAATTGTCCGGGATGTTTTTAGTAGCGAATAAGCTTACAACAATCATTTGCTAAAAATGATTTACAGCAAAAGCATTTATAGTAAATTTAGAAAAAAAAAACAAGAAAACAAAATACCATTTTCGATATTAATGATAAGACAATAAAATAATTAAAATAAAACTTATAAAATATTGAAACTGTTCCAATTACTGTAGAACACAGGAAATACACAGTATGTATATGTAATTTTTAAATGTGTTTTAGGACTTACAAATTTAAAAAAAAATCAAATGTTGATTTGAAATTTTAAGAAAACTGCTGTGATATATTAAATTATTTAAATTAAAAATACTTTAATTATTTTAAGTTGAAGTTATTTATATAATTAGCATATTGAAAGGCTTCAAAGAAATTTTTTTTATTATTCAAAATGGAAGTGCTCCATGGAAAATTTAAATATGTAAATTTTGGCGAGTGTAATGAGAAGCCGAAGTGAAGTCATATAAAAATGACACGTAAATGATTGAGTTGGAGAGAGGTCAGTTGAGTTCAGGATTACACACGAGAAAGTGTGGGTAGTCGAGGATGGTTGGATCCCGAAGCCGTTAACTGATAGTTCGAGATTGACCGAACCATTAGATGAGGATATTAGGCAGAATGAAGTGAGAGCTCAGGTGAAATGAATCTTTTGAAGATAAGGCAGTCAGAGCTTAATGTTCAATGGAAGGGAATGAAGACGAATGCGAAAACCCAATAGAAGCTAATTGCGGTGCCGATATAATTGAACCCGAATTCCAGGACAGGAAAAGTATTGTCACATGAAGACACGAACAAGAGATGTGTTTAGAAGACGAAGTAAGAAATCGTCCGAAGGAACTTTCAAATTGACGGTTCATTAAGTAGAAATAATTTAAACAATTATTTCGAGAAGATTTCGATAGTCGCAAAGATAAGTTAAGGAACATTGAAGCCAATGTAATATGTGAAATAGTAAATTCGTCTCATATTTATTTGAACTATTTTGAATAACGAAGGTGTTGCAGAAGCCTGAACCCTTTTGACGAAGTGGTACGCTCCAAGTTAAAGAACTGCCTAAAAGAAATATTTCTCCAAGAGCGGGAATAAGTGAAATAGGATCCTGTTGATTTAAAGGTAATAAATACCATATTATACTGTAACGGAAAACTAAACATAAAATAAATAGACTATTAATAAAAGTACCAGTATTGAACTATAGGAAGTAATATTAAGTTCAACGTATTATTGCATCAGTTCGAGAAGATACTAACGTCGAGGAGTTTCAACGTTAAGTGTGCGAACTCTAATTATTTAATATCGTTCCGTGTAAGAAGATACAAACTTTAGTGAATTATAAGTTTGGATTATTGGAAGATCAAGATTGTTCTCCCGAAGCATTGTGGGAACGACCGATCATATGGCTAGTGTGCAACCCGCCATATTCAACTCAGTGATTTGAGGATTAAATGTAATTCAGAATTTAACTGCAGGAATCTACAAAGCGTGGTGGATTCAACGAAGCAACGCAGAATACTTCAAAGGGGAAGGCAACGGGAATCTTCAATCTGTAAGTAGTGAACTCTTTATTTCCTTATTTTGGGATGGGCCAAAATACCCGAAAAATTGAAGAAGGAACTGGTGCCTTATTAGTGAAGTGCGGAACGTGAATTAGAAAATTAGAAATAATTTCCAATTTTTCACATAAGGTGATTAAAACCAAAAAATAGCAAGTGCATATTTATATATGTAAATCTTGGTGTTCATATAAAGTGATACAAATGAATTACAATACCAGATAAGTGTTGCAATTAGATTTAAATTGCATGTAAGTGAAAAGGTAATTATGCGTGAACTAGTTATCAGTGTGAATTATATATATTAAATTGAAGAGTGCTATATATGAATGATTCATATATTGTAAATGTGAAGTGAATACATAACTAACAGTGAGCTAAGATTATTAAATAATCAGTTAAGGTGCTTCAAATAAATTAGTGTGAAAGTATAAAGATTGTGATAGCCGAGGAAAACATTCTGTAAGAAGATTAGCGAACTTAGTAACTTTCAACCAGTGCAACTAAATTGTTAATCTTTTCAATATATTGTGTGATAATAGATATCACTTGTGTAAATAGTTTTGGGGAAAAATTTTAAGAATACCCCAATAAAACACACATGAATTTTATAGCCATTTTATTTATTTCATTACATGCCACTCTGTTTAAATTAGGGTTCTGCTTTTATACCCAGAAAAAACAAAATCTATTATTTTATCCAAACGCTTTTACAGAGCAGCCAAATTTAACTGAAACGAAACAAGAACAAAATGTAACACTACTTGTTTTCCAAGCTGCCATTAAATATTTAAAATAAAATCAAAAATACATTTTTTTTAATATTAAAACAACAAAGAACTATAATGCTGTAACGCAGCATTCCAAATATTAAAAGTCTATGTTATGTACTATATTAAGGTAAGCCTTAATATGTAAGACTGCTTCACACGAATCGTTCACTATGTAAGCAGTACAAAATAGGATACTGAGCAAGAGAAAAACGATTAAACACTACAAGATGTCAGTCTAAGCAAATTAAACTTACATTCTGGAAATATCTTAACCTAAAAACAAACTTCTTACATATTGCTAGTGGTCTTTAAGATAGGTAATAAATACATGATATCGAATATGGGTCCACATTTTCTAACTATATAATTTAAAAACAGCAATATCAATGAAATTGCAAGCACACGATTAAGAGTAATCGTGTATTGCTTTATAAAAATTTGGAAAAAAAAAAGAAAAAAAAACAAAACATTGTAAGATTACTACGCCTGCAAGGTGTTGAGGAAACAAGAGCACCAAAAACGGTAACCAATACAGATTTGACGTACATTGATTGTAACAGGTGAAGGATTGAGAATTACAAGTGAGCTACTCAACCATCTTAGGAAATGTTCAATTTTTTTTTAACGTATTTTAATGCTGCAATTTCAAATCTTCTTTTATCAATCCCATGAATAAAACATTAAGGCGTCTGAAAATGGTTATATAAAATTGCTATATAAAATTTTATTGTGTAAAAACTTAAATATGTCTTCCGGAAAAATTAAGAAATGGTGGATAGCCACACTTGTAAATTCTCAATCCTACAGATAGAACAATGGAAAACAAATATAGATTTGTCAAGACGACCAGGAGTATGATCCGTGGAACAGAAGCCACAGAACAGTGATATTTGAAGAGAAATCTCGCGAACATGATGAAGTACATATATTGCCAAAGATCATGTGGCTCAAATCTTCAAGACTATCTAAGAATCACGTGATCAAGAGTGGCTCAAGATCTGTCCATCGATAAAAACTCACAGGCTTTGGAAATCCTATCAAATGAAATTCAGCAAGGCTAAAATAACTATCAAAAAGCAGTTTTCTAACAAAACATCCTAGTATTAAAAAAAATAATGGCTTTATTTTTAAGAGCCTAATGTTGACGATAAGGATACCGAGATCCTTTAAAGGTATGATGGAATTTCTGCAATTCTCGCTGATGGAAAAGAATTTGCCGCAGAAAACACATTTTTCGTTATTTGCCAGAACATTACAAACGGCTATAAAATAAAAAAAACTAAAAAAATCTATTTGCATTTGATCAATTTTTATAAATAAATTGAAATTAATAAAATAGAATTAATGAAAGCTTTATAAGATACCTACTTAATGAAGATTTAACTAGCAATTTATAATCAGTAGTAAGTAAACTGAAAAATGGCAAGAGTTAAGTCACTGAGCAACAATATATTTTTGAATTAAGAGGATACTACTTGAGGTAACTGAAGAAATTCACTTAAAACCGATCTTTTCGACTGGAAAAATACTGCACCTCTAAGAGGAATAATAAAGAAAATAGCTTATATAAGGGACATTTGCATTTACTTTGAAATAACCTCAAGAATTACATCTAAAACACTAAATAGCGCTATTATTACTTGAAACAATGAAATGCACGTACACTAATCTATGATCGTGAGGTAATGGATCATTTAAAATTGCAAAGGTTTTTAAAAACGAAAACACCTATAGAGTTTTAGAATAACCAAAAAAAAAATTCTGAAAATCAAATTTCTAATTTATTCCTGTGATTTCATACCTATTATAAACTTTGACTTTTGTGAACTTTATTATAATGCGTTGAATTTCGTTTAAGCACATCCCTTTCTCTTTGCAAAACCACCTGTGGAGGGATATTGTAACCTTACCTATCACAATTACCTGAAGCGATATCTTTGGTTCCATAATGCTATTTCATACCAATTTAGCAAACCACTCTTCTACCTTTTTCTGCACTGCTGGTCATACAGCCCAGAAGAACGAACTGCGCCTAATAAATTACTGGCAGTTTCATAAACTCGTGCTCAAGACCTATCGAGAATGTTCCATTTCTGTTGATAGCTCAGAGGCGAAATCTTTTGTTTACCTTTGGTGACGCCTTGATTTATTGCATAATTGATACTTTCGTTATGATTTTTTTTTTATATCTTAATGAGCACAGACAGAAATGCATAGATTAAATTTCTAATTTCAATGTCCACCATTGAAAAACTATGGGAATTTCATTTTAAGGATCTTGTTTCTGCAACAGCAGTGTAGTATTTTAAAAATCATTCTTTAAGCTTTTAACAACATACTTTTAATAACAATCTTTTGTTCACAACAATATATCTTTACTCGAGATATTCCTTGAATTTAGGCACAATGTTCATAACTTTACATTCTTCATAGAACTTTTTTTTTTGTCAATGGTTTACGCTAAATTGTTGTTCAAGAGTCATCTACTAATCTCTTCTATTTTGTTCATGTGCTGTTTTCTTTTTCTTATCTTTTTTCACATAATATCCCAGCACGTTAAACTTTCTTTATTAATATTTGTTTGAACCTTCTGTTATTATTTATTTCCCTTCTGCCTAATCATTCTTAGGAGAAGGTTTATGCTGGCTTCGAGAGAAGCAGCAATTCGTTCTCTTGTTTTTTGTTGTTTTTGGGGTCACTGCCAAGCCGGCGGTGGCTTACACCAACTAGGTCTTGCCTTTCTGATTCGGTTAGGGGAAGGCGGGAATTGGGCTGATGAGTCCGTAGAAGGACGAAACGGCCGTTCCCAATTTCCATAATCTAAAATCAGAAAGGAAACCCCTTTTCTTGTTCATGTGCTGTTTTCTTTTTCTTATCATTTTTCACTCATTATCCCAGCACGTTAAACTTTCTTTATTAATCTCTTCTAATTGCTTCAAAAATAATAAACAAAATGTTTGATAAGGTAGAAATATTTGCTAATGGTTTAAGAAAATGGTTAAGATAAAAGTTTAAAAAAAAATCATGTTTTTTTTTGTGTGTCAGTTCCTTTGTACAAGTTACTTTGTTTTTTTTTCAACACTGTCCGAAGACTGTTCTGGATTTTCTGGAGTTCTTCCCTTAACAGCCCGTCATCTAACTGCAGTCTAACTTTTGCTTCCATATTGTATTCTTGATCCTAATATCGACATAGCCCATCAAGTTTCGATGATTTCTCAAGCTTTTATCTACTTGCTTTACATCTTCCCCCCCATGATCTCAATCTTGTCTGTAGGTTTCTTCTGCTTCTTCAAGGCAGCCTTCAGTTTCTTCTTCTTAGCCTTCATTTCCTTCCACAGCATTCGGTTCACCTGCATCAGGTTCTCCATCGTCTCTTCGTCCATGTCTGTATTCTGGCAACTCAGTCCCTCCACATCCTCGTGTGACTCTCGCTTGGTCTTCTTCTTCGGTGTACGGTCGCCCGTCTGCACGTTCACATCCCAAACCTTACGGCGCTTCGCCTCCATCTTAACGAATCATCTCGTCTTTATCGAATGCCGACAGCTCCGTCTGAACGGCCGTGTCTAGCAAACTCTTCACGCTGGCGTCCCCACGTTCGCTGAACTGCATCGCAGACGCACTCTTCAGGTTGTACAGGGTCTCAAGAATCACATTCTCCAGGTCATTTATTTCTCTTTGCAAATCTGCAATTTCCGCTGTTTTCATCTGCTCTTGCCTCTCTATTTCCAACAATAACGATTCTTTGGGTTTCTGGGCATCTTCAAGTGACTCCTTCAGGTCTTGATTATCGCTCAGAAGACTCATATTTTTGCCTTCCGAATTGTTGATTTCATCGGGCAGTTGCTCATTTTCATCTTTTATCCGTTCCAGCTGGAGTGTTCGCTCTCCTCCGAGTTCCTCTTCGAGTTCCTGCCTCCGCATCTCACTCATGCGGAACATGATGTTGCTCTCATAATGCAACATCTCTATATCCGCTTTTAGTTCCTCTACCTCCGCCACGGTATCACCAGCCTGAATCTTTTTTGCCTTCTCAAGTTCCTTTTGCAGAAGACCAATGGTGCATTTCTGCTTGCCCACCAGTGCCTCCACAGAAATCAGCAGCTGCGACCTTTCCTCCATTCTCTCTGATAAACCCTGGCATCTACTCTTCACGTTCTGCAATTCCTTTTCCATTATCTCCTTCTCCTTCATTTCATGCTTCAGTTGTTCTAGAGCTTCGCGTTCGTTGTGCTGCGTTGCTGAGCACCGGTTCTGTAACTCCGTTATGCAATTTCGCAGCCTCTTGTTTTCAGCGTCCATTGTACCGATGCCCTTTAAAAGTAATGTTTGGATGTCAGTCGGAGTATTCGACTGCCTGCAGACCATTACATTCGGTGTCATTGGCTGATCCCTTCTGCTCAACTGCGAAGACGTAATGGACATCGGTTGTACAGACATGTTTACCTCTGTAGTGCTGCGACAGGCCTGCTCTATCGTAAGGGTGGACGACGATAGTCGAGAATGGTCAGGAGGGGGCAAAGCATTCCTAGGGAGAAGCTCATCACATGGATTGAACCGATTCGGAATTGCATTATTTCTTTCAATGCATAACGAATTATCAAATCCTAAAGTTCGTAGGTTGCTCGAGGGTTTCCATCCAAACGGTAAAACATCACTTCCTATAATAGCGAAAGAAAACAAAATAAACATACGTAGAAACTTACAACAGGATTCTTTAATGGTATTTCCAATTTCAACATAAGTTAACGAAATGCGATCAATGTAACCTAAAACATCTCTAATCGCTCTACAAACAAGCAGTGTTATAAAAAAAAAGCTTACTAAATATAAGGAAAAAATCTGAATAAGAAAGGCTGGGATATCCATTTCTATATAGTTTTCATAAAAAATCCCATTTTAAAATGTTTTGTAAGTATCATCAAAATGTCCAGAAAAGAACTACCAATAAAAAACTTCATTCCATATTGGCTAAGAAAGTTGAAGTTATAAGAATTTAACGTGTGTTTCGTTGTTTGATGGAATAGGATACATTACACACATAATATAAAAAGCAAATGTCTAATAAAAAAATGAACTAGCTACAGGTTTCCTCCAAGAACTTGAACGTCACGAGGTCAAATACAAAGACTATAATGACACTGGGTTTTGTAAAACAAAAAAGTTTAAACTGTTGTAAGAATATGTAAAATAGATGGCTATGTAACGTCCTGGTCTATCAAGAATAAAAATAAATCTTATTTCACGGTAAAACATCCCATTTGACCACTGTGTATCAACGGGATTTGCCGAAACCCTTCATACGGGTTAGAGTATCGAATAAGGTGAGAAGAAAAGATTCCTGGAATCGTTTATATCTTATCCGAATTTGGCCTTATGACGTTTAAGTTCCCGGACGAAACCTGTAGCACGTTCATTATTTCAATACACAATTGCTTTTTATATTATTTGTGTGTGTAATGTATCTCATTCCATCAAAGTTAAAAGTTTCTTTTGTTGTTTTTTATTTATCGCACATATATTTCAGTGGACGATTTTTTAATGGCCCACGAACAACGGAGGCTAAGCCTTGCCAAAACAAGATGTACGTAAACGACACATTATTCTTAATGAAAATTGTTCAAATTCATGTCAAATACAACTAGGCCATAAAAACATTAGCCTCATGACTCCATATTGGTTTTCGGTGTAAATCATTTTTATATTGCATAATTTCTGTGAATCATGGCTAATACCATTGATTTATGCTTTTTATTAGATACCAATAGTGATAACCGTTTGTTTTTTTT